>JAVJIF010016053.1:0-107709 GCA_038442645.1 Agave tequilana
TATTTGAATTTAAAAAATATTTCAAGAATATTTTTTCTTATAAACAGAATAATTAACAGAAGAGGATTTTGTCCAAACTTTTAAGATTTGAGGGGTCGATATGAAATTATGAAAATTTTGAGGATGAATATGAAATTAAGAAAGATTTCAGATGTCGATATGAAAAAACCCAGTAAATAATAAATTTAGACTTTGTATCTGATAGATGTTTAGATATATCCTCTCTCTCCACGCCTAATGGAGAGGGCATGTAATAGAGAGGGCGCGAAAACCCATTATCCTAATAGATTGGTTAACAGGTCTAAAACCTGATAAGCCTATAGAAAAATCACAAAAATTCTAATAAAATCATACATAATTGAAAATAACCTCTTATATTTATACTAGCAACCATGGTCCGAGATTTCTACTTCTTACTAGTCTCGAAATCATAACCTTAAAAGATCTTGGTTTCCATTTTAACTAGAACTCATATAAAAGGAAACGAATAAAAGCAAACATAAAAAAATAAACTCAATTTGAACTTAGACTTGAATTTAACTGTGACTCAAATCTCATAGATCTCCACCTTGATTCAAATTCACTCATCTTGCATATGAAAATGCACAAGAGGGGAGTGAATAGGTGTACTAGCTAATTTAGGACTAAGATCGCCCAACCTGAGTTGTTGATAAAATAAGAAAGGAAGCAAGTTGATACAATTCTATTGCATTTGACAAACTCACAATTAGCAAGAGCAAAACTAGAGTGCACGAGCATACAAAAGCCATTCTCTCTCATCAGTAACGCTGGGCTTATGTGTTACTTTTGTTCTTCTTGGTGAGTTTCCACTTACGGTGAGCTACAATTTGTGCTTATGTAAGCTTTTGAGCAATTATTGCATTGGTCAATTGGATGTAAATTACTACTAGGTGGGTGTTGACACTCTGAAAAAAGGAACTCCAAGGCAGCTCTGCAATCGGTTCGAATAATATCTAACTTGTCAACACTTCTAAAAGACAAGTGTAACCCTCAATCGTCGTTATACGTGTCACCGTAATTCGATGTGGAGTACGCAGTGATTTGACCAACCTGAGAGCCAAATTGAACTAGTTCCAGCTTCACAAATTATTTTCTAATATTTTGGATTTTCTAAAATTTTTGAAAATTTTCACAATTATTTTGGAAATGTTCGTGATCGGTGTCAACCGACACCATAATTGACCTAAGAATTTTTAATTCACAAATAAATTAAAATTTTTAGAATCTACTTCTATATTCGTCTTTAAAATCATATTTTCTACTTTCAAGTAATTTTGGCGATTTTTCTGAATTAGTCTAAAATCGGGTCGAACAGGTGTCGCCCGGTATCACTGATCATTTCAAGATTTTTAATTCGCAATCGGTTGAATTTTTACAATCCGATTTCACATTATGTCTTAGACTAATATTCTTTATTTTACATAATTTTTAGAGACTGTTCGAAACTAGTCAAATTTTAACCCAATTATTTAAATATATAAAATCCTATAACAAATCCTAATAATCTAACCGACTATAAAAATTTTTTCTACGTTTCTACACAATTCCAATTAACCGACCTTCACATTTTCTTTACCTTTTTACACTCTTCCTCTTAACCGACATAATTCACCTTAAAAATCCCATTTTCATTCAACCCATTAAACCCAATAATACAACTCTCTCGTTCTCTCCCCCCCATTCACCTCACCTGCGCCACCCTCCTTCTCCTCATCTCAACGCCACCCACACCAGCACCCTAACGGCACCACGAACACCTCCTTAAAACCCTACCACCCAGTTCCCCCATCTCACTCTCACTTCCTCTCTTGCATTATATCAACCCATACCACATCACCACCTACTCCACCTACCTCCGGCCACCGCGTCGCCACCGAAACACCCCCTTAACTTTAGGCACTACCACAACCTCCTCCATTCTTCACCGCTCTCTGTCGTAACCACCACGTAACCATCCTCCCTTTTCTCCTTCTCTTCCTCGTTTACACACCACCGGAGCATCACCGGAGCTCCGTCACTTTCCACCACCGTGCGCGCAGCCGTACGACCACCGCGGCCACCTCCTACCGCGACCAAAACCCGAATCTCCCTCCTCTCCTTCTTCTTTTGCACCTGCTGTTACTATGCTATTCGAAGGAGAGAACGAAGAAGAAAAACCATAATGGGTTTATGTATAGACCCGATGCGCAACCCGAAACCCACAACCCGCTTTGATTAAAAAGGTAAATTTCATCAAAGCCCTGCATAAATTCTTTTTACATCTATAACTGTAACGCCTCAATTCCACGGATACGGAGACGTTATGGGGACGTACATACGCAGGGCGGTGATACCCTCGTGTACGTACGCTAAGCCTCAGTACAGGAAATAGCCTCCATATATACAAGAGTTCTAGCATTAAATAAGTATAAGAATACCTGCAGAAAGAGGTTAGTGATCATAACAGATATGAAAATAGGGATAAACAAGATAAAAGAAACAAATCACAAAAATACCTATGAATGGTCTCGATGATGAGTCTCCTATGTGAATCCAAAGAAATATCTGGCAATACGATAACTCGGATCTCTAACCTGGGCACGCAAACCCAGGGTCGTCAGAAAGCGACCTAGTGAGTGATAAAATGAAGGAGACAATAATATGTACTATAGTAATACAGGCACGTTAATAAAATATAATACATGTTTATGTATCAGTAATACCATATTAGGATTTTAATAATCAGTAGAATATTATCACCGACTAGCATTTTATCATCGGGTCATGTCTACAGTGGTCTCCCATTTTATATAATAAATAATATTGTATAGTAGTGACGTGATAGAAATAAACATGCAGAGGTGCATATGTAAAATAATCATAATACTGTGTTGTGCATATACAGTAATGATGTCTGTAAGGTATACAGAAAGCAGAATATATGCACTGCAGAGTATACGTGTCATGAGTAGTATGCCATCACAGAAAGTGTAACATGTACAGGTAGGTAATAAGTATACAGGTAAGATGATTGCGGATAAATTATCAGGAACAGTAACAAGTACAACTAAACAATAGTATACATGTATCAGGCAAGTCATGTTATTTATACAATAATAACAATCAGTACCACCTGGTATTTAATCAATCTCTTCAGTGTCCCATACCACTAGCAGTTCATACTGGAGCCCACACTCCAGTAGAACCCATCCGGATATGGTATATGGGTACCATTATCCAAACGAGAGAGTGACGAAATAACAAGTGTTACTGACGTCACTATTATTTGGTTATTAAATGTATCATGTACTGGGTCTGAATAGCAAGCGCACTGAGGATGCCTTCATCATGCCAACACCCCGCGACGTGGGATTCTAGAGGTGGCCCCATAGATTCAAGAGGTAGCCCCCACCATGTATGTGGTGTGACACTTTATTCCGTGTAGCACTTAGTTTCACACACCATGTGTCGGACGTCAGCATGACCATGCATATAATAGGAATACAATATAACAAGAATACTGAGTCTGGTCAGTAACAATATCAATAAAAAGAGCACCAAAGGCATCCTCATCACCCAACACCAGGCGGAGTGAGGATTCTAGAAGTGGCCCCCACGGATTCAAGAGGTGGCCCTCACCACGGATAGGTATAATGTGGCACTTTGCTCCGTGTGGCACTTAATTCCACACATGTTCCGCCAAACGCTGGCATGACTGTGCTAATAACTGGTATACTAGAATACAAGTATGAACTACACAGTATATCAAGTACTAGAACAGTGCATGGTACAAGTAATACGATAATAAGACATGAACTTTATTGATATCATGAAAAAGATAACGGTAAACGATATACAAGAGATGTGGGAGTCTACACATCGCATATCAACAGCTCATGTATCCAATAACGGGAATATCAATATCAGTAACAGGAAATAATCATGCAACAAGAATACAGGAATATACAAGCAATAATATGACATGCAATAATATGAACGGTGATCCACATGACAAGAATATAGAAACAATCAATGCATGTATACCGGTGAATATATGTAACAGTGATATGTGAACATGATATAACTGTGTACTGAGCATCCATGTAACGATGATAGAAATATATGAAATGACAGTGTCCAATGAATTGGTGTATCTATATATCGGTGGGACATGAATAAGAAGATATTATGGTACGTGTATTATCGTATCTATATATCATTAATTCATGAACATGCTATAATAGTGTCATGTATATCAGTGTCTGAGTAACAGTGATGGAATAACAGTATCTAGTGTAATGGATATTTATCCAAAATGCAATATCCAATGTATTAGAATGTTCGTGTAATGATAATCCGAGGGCATGTAGTAATGGTGTACAGTGTGAGTCAAGTAACGGTGTCATACCCTGTAATCGAGTAATGGATCTCCCTATTTGTAATAAATATTACAATATTATTAATATGATCAAGATCACAAAATTATTAGATAAATCTATGTTAATCATCAATTTATTAGTTAATTTTACTTAGTAAAAGTATTAACTTATGAATATTTGACAAGTCATCTATATTTTACAAAATCAAGAATTCTATTTAATTCTATTTACAAGGATATTCTGATAATTACGATCAAGTTAATTAAATATGATAACTATAATTTATAAAATAAAAACACTCTCAAACTAGCTATGGGAAGGTAACTCTCTTTCCCACGATCGCAACAGTTTCATGATCGTCCAATTCGGAGTCCTGATGCTCCAGATATTGCCCGAACACTAGAAACCATATAAAAAGGTTTAATATGTAATTAATAAGAATAAAAATGCAACAAATATAATGTAATAGGAACTTTTATGAAAGTTACCTTATTAGGTTTAAGAACGGGTTTGGGCTCTTAACGGGCCGGGTTTGGATCTAATACCCAAACCTAATGACTTAAGTGGAAGTGGGTTAATGGGTTAATGGTTAGGGTTTATTGGGTAACGGGTTTTGGGTTCTTGAGATGGGTTCACACCCGTTATTGGGTGTGGGTGTGAACCCATCCGGGTACAGTAGAAGTAGCAGCAGCATCTGCTGCTGCTGCAGCGTGCGTGCGCAGGCTGGCCGGCGGCGGCCTACCGGCGGCGATCCTGGCCGCCGGCGGCACAGTGGTGCGTCAGGCGCCGAGAGAGGGTAAGGAGAAAGGGAGAGAGAGGAATAGAGAGATGGAAAAGAGTGGGTGAGAAATTTACAGTAGAAGAAGAAGAAGAAGAAGAAGAAAGAGAAGAAGAAGAAAGGGCGGCGGGGCCCGATGGGGGCAGTGGCGTGCCAGCCACCAGCCGCCTGGCCGCGGGTGACGAGTCAAGCCCCTTGGCCTTAAACTAAGAGAGAGAGATAGAAGTGAGGAAGAGAGGGAAGAAGAGAGAGAGAGAGAGAGATGAGAGAGAGAATTAGGGATAAATTAGAGAGAGAAAGAGAGGGGAAAGATTTAAAAGGAAAAAATAGGGAAGGCGGCGGTCTAATGGCGGTGGGGGAGGATTCAGGAAGAAAGGAGAAGAAATGAAAGAGATAGATTAAAAAATAATATATTATTATTTTTATTGGCTCAATATTGGACTAGCTTCAAAGGGTTCTCAAAATTCTGTAAAATAGTAAATATTATACTGAGGAGTAATGTGAAATTAGATTCATGGAATCTTATCCAGTTTGCAAGTTAAAAATCCTAAAATGTATCGCCCGATACTAGGCGACACCGGTTTGGCCCGATTTGGAATAATTTAGAAAAATCCCCAAAAATATCTTAACATAGAGAATATGATTCTAAGATACAAGGTGAAAGCCGATTTCAAAATTCAACTCCATTTGCAAATTAAAAATCGTAGAGTCAATTATCGATATTGGTCAATACGCTATAGAGATTTCCCAAAATAATTCAGAAAAATTTCAGAAAATTCTAAAAAATTTAAAATATTAGAAAATGATACCTGAAACTGAAATCGGCTCAATCTGACTAGCAGAAAGGTCAAATCAATTCTATATGCCGTATCAAGTACTGATACTGTGATACGTATATCAAGGATCGGGGTTACAATAACCCTGAAAATTTTAGTTTAACTCCCTGGGTCACTTTAGATATTATAAAATGGACCCTAAGTCATACTTTAGACTATAACTTGGTCATTTGACGTCGGAATCGCGCGTTCTTGGTACCGTTGGGATCGGACTGCAAGAACTACTTTATAAGGTAAGTGTTTACTATTATTTTTCTTGTTTCACCAAATAAATCATTTGTAGAGTCGTGTTAGCTGACTGGAATATTTGATTACCGATATTATAATTATTCTCGATAAATGGCCTATATCTTAGGGATTGAGTAGTATATCGGAGCATGGACTTGTTATACTGGGATATTTGTGGTAGTTATGGTATAGTGTGCATGTTAATATGGAGATAGCTGGGAAATTGCATGTATTTCTATTACTAACTCCCGTTACATCTACTTTGATACTTCTGGTATTGATTCCTGTTACACATTATATAGCTGATTCCATTATTTATGCCAGCTTTTTGCTCGATACATGCACGCTCATCCACATGACTATAATACGTAAGACCTGACGAGTGCTTCCTATCTTTTTGTCACCTGTTCCAGTTAAATTATGTCACCACTTGTCATTCTGAAATGAAATAACTTGGGAATGGGGAGACTGGATGATTGACTAGATCTTATCGAGTGGGTGTACTGGATCCATATTGTTAGTCCCACTGCAGGGGATGGTAGTGCTGCCTACCGATGTATATAGCTCCCTAAGCTCCCGTTTCCTGTTTTCTACTCCCTGTTAGCGGAGGGCCCTGGTCTCAGCAGCCAGGGGTCTGTTTAAGGCCGTAATCCTGGGTATGCACGGGATACACCCACTTGATCAGAGCTCCTCGATTGTTAAGTCTCATAATACACATTTTTACACTCCTGGACAAGATAGTGAAAGTTACTCCACTGGTATTTTGATTATCGTCATCTTATTGCACATTCTATTTCAGCCATGTGCATGTATATTTCATGGTAGTCTTTATTCTCCTTATCTTTTCTTTATATACTTGCTCGGTCGCATCTGAGACCCTGGGTTTGCCTACCCAGATATAGATTCCATGGTTACACCCTCAAAGGAGGACGCGTAGTACCTAGACAGTTTGGCTGAGCAGCTGTAGGACTGTTCGTGACCTTATCGTCTATTTTTGGCTTTCAGTATATTTCATAGTTGTACTATTTTTCTGTTCCAGTTATGTCGTTGTACTGTATATTTTCATAAATATGCTGATGGGCTCAGATGTACTATGTTTTTAGTACTGTATTGACTGTGTTATGTACTCTTGTTACATGTAATATAACATATCAGCAGTATTCTTACCTTATAATGAGACTTGTTCAGGTCTACAATAGGGTTATCGTGTATATGTAGGACGTCATATCCAATGTGTACATGTCGCCAATCATGTCACGTATTGTATTTTGGGCAGTGGGGCGTGACAACAAGTCACAGGCAGGCTGAAAACTTATTCATCCTTGATGGACAAACCAATGACTTGGACTCTACTGAACCAAAGAAGCAGGTAGTGAACCAAGCATTTGCCTTCTGAAGAAGCCCAAAAAGGCTAACTCCTAGTTTCGCAGCGAGCACAGTGCTAGCTTCGTAGTGAGCAGTCAATAGCTCTGTTGTGGGCTCACCTCCTGGCAAAATTTGAATCTTCTCATAGCTCTGTTGAGAGCTCTCTTTTAGCTTTGTTGCAAGTTCAGTGCCAGCTTCGCAGCGAGCTATCAATAATTCTAACATGGGCTTATCTTTTAACTTCGCACGAAGCTCTCTTTTTAGCTCTGCTGTGAGCTTATTCTTCTACCTCTGCTGTGTTGCCCCAAAGGCCCATCACTCTAGTTTTGATGATGATTAACTCATGTAGTTATAGTACTAATGATCTTGTGTTTAATTAATCTCAGATATGTGATCAAGATCTTAGTAGGTGTTTAGCTTCAACAAAGGATTTAAAGTTAAGTTTTGGAGCTAGCACGTGTTGATTCAAGAGCTCGCGCATCAGACCACATCAAGCTCATTGGATCAAAGTTTGGACCAAGTCAAGAAGGAGAAGAAGACCTTCAAGAGAAGATTTCCTAGAAGACTTGTGTCTAAGTTTATTTGTAGAAAGATTTTGTTTTTAGATAAAATGTAAAGGATAGATTAGTTGGTGGATTGTTCAAGTTCATATACACCCACACACAAGATTTATATGTGTTTTCATAAAAGAGTTTTCGTTTAGGAAAATACCGTTTTGGTTTTTAAGCCTAAAAATATACATGTGTTTTATCAAAACTTATTTTAGAGCTTAATGTCAAAAATATAGATATTTCATCATATATGTGTAGTGGATAATATCCATACACACTAAACTTTAAAAGTATTTAAAATATCTTGTTTTTGTATTTGGAGAATTTTGGAAACTACAGATTTTTGTTTAAGGCAAAACTTCTATATTATAAAAATTGTTCAAAATATTGGTAACATGTTTTGATTTTTACTCAAACATATTTGTATATCATATTATATCAATGAACTTATTTTTGTAGATTTTTTGAGAATTTATGGGATTTAATTGAAGGTAAAAAGACATGTTTTAAATCCCTGAAAATTGCTATTTCTGGCCTTCTGCGACCGCACGGTCAACCGAGACAAATGTCGGTCGACCAACGTGCACAAAACGTGCACGGCTCGTTTGGCTGGAGGGCCGGTCGACCGACCCGGTCGACCGCCAGAGAGCTCTGCTCTCCAGAAATGGCCCCGGTCGACCGGACGGTTGACCGACAAAGAGTTACTGCTCTCTGTATCCAGGCCACTGTCGACCGGCCGGTCAAGCGATGGCACAATGGTCAGAAATCTGATCGTTGGCCGGTTGACCGGGCAGTCGACCACCAGCAGTCCAGACTGCTGAGTTGGCCTCTAACGGCCACATTTTTGAAGCCTATAAAGGGGCTTCTCTTGGACTGTTTTTCACAAGATTTCAAGTGGGTTTTCAAGTTAGTTTTTCATATATCTTTTAGTGTTTATTTTCATTTGTTTAAGAGCCAAAATTTCCATATCAAAAGGAGGGTTTATCAAGAGTGTTTTTCAAAAGAGATTTCTTGGGTTTTTCACCACCAATTCAATCCTAGGTTTCTCACACATACTTGAGCTTTCCATTGCTATATCATTCCTATAGGAGAGTTGTTGTGAGAGTGTTTGTAGGTAATCAAAGTGTTGAGATCACCAAAGTGTTCATTTTTATATTTGAGGAGGCGGACTTGCGAGTTCGCGTTGTTGCGAGTTCTAGTAGGAGCTTGGTGTAGAGGTGCGGCCTCGGCAAGCTTGTGTGCTTGCGTGTGTTGTACTTGCGGGAACAAGAGAGGGACTAGAGAGTCCAAAGGAGTTCTTGTGTGAACTCGCTTGTGGGTATTGTGACACCGAGTGATCTGGTTGGATTGATTCTAGTGAAAATCCTTCATAGTGTTGAAGGCGAGGACGTAGAGTAAGGGTGCTCGAATATCGAAACAAATCTCCTGTGTTTGCGATTGCTCTCTCTTTATCTCTCACTTGTGTTTATATCTTGATTATGCTTATTGCTCATATTCATTACTTGCTTGATATATACTTGTGCCTTAAATTGATATATGCTTGGGATTGTTTACTCACACTTGTATTCAATCAAGAGACCCATAGCGGTTGTAGGCTGTCTAAAAACCATTAAAGACAAGTCGTCAAAAGCAGAGTCCCAAACACCAGACGTAGGGCTCGTCTCAGTCGGCACTGCAGCACCAAGGCGCGTGGGTCGAAACCCGCGTCTCAGTAGCACCAAGGCGCGAAGGTCGAAACCCGCGTCTCTGCCAGCACTCCGGCACCAAGGCGCGAGGGTCGAAACCCGCGTCTCAACAGCACTGCAGCACCAAGGCGCGTGGGTCAAAACCCACATCTCAGCAGCAGCACACCAGGCGCGAGGGTCGAAACCCGCATCTCAGCAGCACCAAGGCGCGAGGGTCGAAACCCGCGTCTCAGTCGGCACTGCAGCACCAAGGCGCGAGGGTCGAAACCCGCGTCTCAGCAGCACCAAGGCGCGAGGGTCGAAAACCCGCGTCTCAGTCGGCACTGCAGCACCAAGGCGCGTGGGTCGAAACCCGCGTCTCAGCAGCACCAAGGCGAGAGGGTCAAAACCCGCGTCTCAGTTGTAACCGTCCTGGTTATAGGGTCAATCACGGCCCACATAACGGGAAAAGTTAACCCCCACTATGGAGTATTTTTAGGAGGCACGTACGCCCCTGAAACCTCTATAAATAACCCCATTGCTATGGAAAAGGGGTCGGATTCTTTTTAGAGAGATCAGAAAAGAGCTTGACTTGAAAGCTTCTACAGAGAAGGAAAGAGAGTTTAACTCTTCAACTAACTTGCTGCGTACAAGTTAATCTTTGCCTACAATCTCTTTGAGATCTTGGTCGACAGAGCTGTGTTACTCGTCCGCCAACCGAAGAGAAGATCCCCAGAAGTTCCTGACGTTCACCCGGTCAACGGAAAACAAGATTCAGTTTCCACCGCCACTTGAAGATCCTAGTACTAAACAAGGGGAGATTCAAGACTCAACATCTTCCCTCCCTTGTAGTCGGAGCATTAGTCCGTTGTAACCTTTCAACTGATTCAAGGAAACTTTACACCGAATTTTTCTACTCCGTACCAAAAAGAGATGGCGACTCCGCTGGGGAGTACTTTCGTTACTGACGAACAGGTTGTGGCGCAAGGTGACGTCCTCTACAAGGGGAAAACGGTCGAATCGCTCGTCGTCAAATTCGACCAGGCAAAGTATGAAGAGTTCCTCTCTTCCGGCTCCAAGAGCCCAAAGGCCCGCGCCTACCGCAGGGTCTCTACGGGGACTTGCCCCGAAGTCCGCTCTAAGCCTCTCTCAGAGGCAGCTGCTGTGAGGGATGTTGTGGCCAATCACGCCAGGCGTGATACACGGGCCAACGTCTCTCAGGAGACCCGCGTGGTCAAATTCTCTGGTGTCCAGCCAATCCACCTTCTTCCTCAGCACCAGGTCGTCGTTGGTTTTTCTCAACCACCACGACGCAACCGGAATGCTGAACGCCGACAGAGAAGGCGTGCGCGTCAACTGCAAGCTGGAACAACTGATCATCCAGCTGAGGCAGGACGCAAGGTTCAAACCGGCGTCTCTGCTATACCACATCCGGCACGCGAAATCCGCGTTTGGCAACCCAAATGTGAGGTTCACCAAGTTGTCCCCTCTGAAGCCCTACTCCCCAGACGCCAAGGCGAAGCTTGCGCGCCTCGTTGAGTACAAGAGGCACGCTCCTCTAGGCACGGGGCCCAGCTGCCCTGCATCCCTCAAGAGTCTCTTCCCCGACGCAACAACCAGCAGTGTGATAGTCGCTTCTCTTTCAACAGACGTCAGACGCGCATCCTGAAGCCACGACGCGAGAACCGCGTCTCTGAATCGCGCGTCCTGGCTGTACGCAGCAAGGATGCCTCCCGCCCTCGACATTGCGAGGTTAATCTCTTTGATCCTCCTCCCACGGATCTGAGAGATTATTTGACAAAGAAAAGAAGTGCTAATCAAATCACTTCGTCATGTTGCTGCCAACGGCTTATCACGATGCTTTCTGAGTGCCGTTGCAGTTCAGGTGCAAACCAGCAGTCTCTAGTTAGAAACTCACCCTGATTCCCCGATCAGCTAAGAGAAGTCGTTCTCACAGGAGGAGAATTTTCTCTGACACTGAATATCCAGAACAAACTGCAAACATGGCGAGCAGGAGCAGGGAAAAATAACCTGCAGTCAGTTCCGATGATGAATCTGACACAGAACCGGTAGGAGTGTACCGACACACTCGCACCCGAACCGGGGCAATTCCCCCAATTGACTACAATGCTCTAGCCAGGGGCATTGAGGTGAATGAGTCGCATTCCGCTATTGCAGAGTCACGGCTTCAAACTCTTCTATGGAGAAAGAGGCCTTTATATACATGACCAGCACTCCTGAGGAGACTGCCAGGCGCTTAGAGCAGCAAGCCCAGGTCCAGAAGGAACAATTCGAGATGATTCGTGCTCAGCAAGAATCTATCGACTCCCTCAAGCAGATGCTCGCACAGTTGCTTGAAGACAAGAGGAAATCAACTAACAAAGCCTCCTCTAAGAAGTCTAAAGGCAAACGAAAAGAGGGAAAAGCTCATCTTCTGTACACGTAGAGGAGGAAGAGTAACTTACTTCTGGTTCGTCTAAATCCTCGTCCCAGGAAAAGGACGACCGAGACCAGGGAAAGGTTCATTCTAAAAGAATGAATCAGTTGGAGCAATGTCTTGAGGCCTTACCAACCGGAAAGGGCTCCAAGAAGCAGGAGTGGTCCGGCCATATCCGGCTGAGTGGGACCTGCTTCCATACCCGCCAAGTTCAAGGCTCCAACCCTCCAAGCATTTGATGGGAAAGGTTCACCGATACTACTTTAAATCCCAAACAGGGAATGTGGTAGATAATGATGCCATTCTGGCACGCTTGTTCATCGGCACCCTAAAAGGGCTTGCCTTTGAATGGTTCATGAAGCTCCCAGAGGGTTCCATCAAGAATTGGGACGACTTGGAGAAGCTCTTCTTAACGCGCTTCTTTGAAGATGACTCGAAGGTCAACATGCCTACCCTTTTAGCCACCAAGCAGTAAAAGGGAGAGTCCGTTAAGTCTTTCGTAGAAAGATTTCGGAACGTAGCATTCCGATGTCCAAAAGGTATGACTCAGGTCACCCTGGTGGAAACATGCCGCCACAATCTCCAAACTTCGCTCCTTGCCCAAATAGGAGTTGCCGAAAGCCGCACCTGAAGCAGTTGATCCAACAAGGTGAACAGGCTGAATAAATCGTCGCTCGGGTCAGGGCAGAAGAAAACAAACCCAGACCTGAAAGGTCAACGAGGCGTGCGCCAGACACATCCCTCCAAGCCAAACGGAAGGATAACTTGACAGTAGAGACCAAATCCCCTGTCAAACCTCAACCGGTCAAGGGAAGTGGCTCTTCAAGCCAACCACGCGCCAACAAGCAGTATTCCTTCAAGGATGAACATGTTGACTCGCTCTTCAAACTACTCAACAAGAGCAACCGACTGAAGCTTCCTGAAGCTAGGCGCCCTGAAGAAGTCGGTAAAACCGATAATCCCAACTATTGCATGTATCACAGGATGTTGGGACACCCCACCAAGAGCTGTTATGTCTTCAAGGACATCCTTCAGGCTCTGATTGACGCGGAAGTATTAAAACTCCGTCCTGAGCAGAAGAAGGTGGCGGCCAATATGACGTCATTCCTCCAGTTTGGAAGGCACCTCCAACACCCTCTGTAGTAGTCCCTGTCCAAAAGGAGAGCTGAGAATGGTCAACAAAGACCCTCACCAATAGCAAGAGAAGGGCCTGGTACCCGTTTTCACACCTCAGGGAGAAGTCATGTTGGTTCATCCCGACCTTGTGGATGGCCAGCAATGGACCATTGCGACCAGCAGGAAGTCCAAAGGCAAAGCTAAGGCTTCATCTTGTAATGTGGTATGTGCCTCTTCTCGGGAAGTGGAGACTGATGTTCCCTCACTGACCGATTCAAAAGAGGAGACGATAGTCCTGGCCACAGAACCCAGTCAACTGGTGGCAGAAACCCATTTAGGGCAGTCATATTTGAAAAAGTATGACGAAATGGCGGTAACTCCTCCAAGACCCGCTGCAGAGTCAGCCAAGCCCTCCACAAAGCAACCTGTGGAGAAACAGAAAGAGCTTTAGTTTTTCAGAGTTCTTTCGAAAGACATAGCGGAAGGATCCACAGCACCTTACCGCTTTGATGTCCTGACTCAACTGGCCAACATCCCTACCCGGATTACCCTTTATGAGCTCCTCAGGCTATCGAAGTCAACCAGAGAAGCTCTACAAGAGGCCCTCGCTAATGCTGAGGTTTTCATGACCCAGGTGCCGATCGGACCAAAGGAGGAAGATGTAGAGGACTGCCTCCATACCTCCCAAAATGTTCCCTGCATCACCTTCACGGCAGATGATATGCAAGTCAAAGGGAAACATGATCGACCCCTTTACTTTGCAGGGTATATTGGATCATCTGAGGTGAACCGCATTCAGGTAGATCCCGGGTCCGCATTGAGCATTATGACTCGCCGAGTCATGCAACATCTCGGGATTCCTACTCACCGTTTGAGCGCCACCCAAACTACTATTTATGGGTTCAATGCCAATAGTACCCGTCCAATGGGGAAGGTCAAGCTCAAATGCCAGATTGGGGACCTAAGGTCGGAGGTGACATGCTACGTCATAGATGCTGACACCTCCTACAATTTGCTGTTGGGACGACCATGGATTCATCGCAATTCTATCGTTCCCTCTACTCTCCACCAAGTCATGAAATACATCGACGGGAGTGGAAAGGTGCGAACGTTGATTGCCGAAAGGCATCCGTTCAAGGGAGTTGAGAATTATTTCATAGATTTTCTCCTATATCAGGAATCTGTGGAAATAGATGAAATCCCGCGACCAGAGGAGCCCGACTCTGGTAATGAAGCCGACACCAAGCCGGAAAAAGAGGAGTGCATGTGGGAACTAGATCCACTTGTAACGGGCATTAATAAGCCCGATGTTGATAATACCTCGATGATGTAGGCGGATGGTATATTAATGAAGACTTAGATCTGGCGTATTTCTCTGTGTTTGCTTCTGATTCAGTGCCGTCAGACACTAATACCGAAGTGGATGACGATCTCTGGTCGGCAATGGATGCTTTGACATCATTGCATGTACCGGTGAAATCGTCCTTCGAAACATGTCGAGATGCCGGCGATGCACAAGAATCAATATTCATGGTTCCAGCGAGACGGAAAGGCCAAAGACCAATTCTTTTCGGACGAATTGAATCCGAACCAATGACCCGTGAAGAATCAAAAGGCGAGCAGGAATCCCCTCAGTTCGGTCATTATGAGCCAAAGGCACTCAGAATGATGAAAAATATGGGGTATGATCTGACAAGAGGACCAGGGTTGAACTTCGGCAAAGGGAAGAGAACGCTACTCCAATCTTTTATGCCGAAAGGGAAAACCCCTGATTATTATCATCGGACTCACAGGATAATCATCGGACTCACAGGGGGTTGGGCTATGTGTCAACTCCGATCCCTTCAGCCTCTGACTCGGAAGAGACATTGGGCCATGATTGCTCATCGGGCACATCCTCGTGGGAATCAGATGCTAGTGTCGGCAACATCTTCAGAGAACTTTCAGTAAATATGGTTTCAACAATCCATCTGGAAGACAGAGAGGAAGAAATGATCCAATCTGATGCAGATCCTTGGATCCAACACTTTAACAATCTTTGGGATACTCGCTTCGAACAACGCGAGCCACCAACAAAAGATAAGGTTGTTCAGATCAATCTAGGAGATGAGGCTAATCCTAAGCCCATCTTTATAAGTGACAGCCTGTCACCTTTGGAGAAAAAGGGTCTAATATCTCTTGTGCAAGAATATATAGACGTCTTCGCCTGGAATTATGAAGACATGCCTGGACATAATCCTCGAGTGGCTATGCACCGCCTCAACATTAATACGGATATAAAACCCGTCAAACAACCACAGCGATGGTTCCGTCCAGAAATAATGGAGGCAATTCAATTAGAAGTCAGAAAGCTTATCGACTCTGGCTTCATTAGGAAGAACAACATCCTGATTGGGTAGCGAACATCGTCTCCGTTGCTAAAAAGAACGAGAAGATCCGAATTTGCATCGATTTTCGTGATCTAAACGAGACTTGTCCCAAGGATGAATTACCACTGCCCATCACAGATGTCATGATTGACAACACATGTGGATTCGAGCGAATGTCCTTCATGGATGGATTCTCAGGATATAATCAAATCAAAATGTATCCTGATGACGAAAAACATGCCTCTTTCAGAATACCACTGGGGGTATACTGCTACACCGTCATGCCCTTCGGATTAAAGAATGCAGGGGCGACATATCAAAGGGCCATGAATGCCATTTTCCACGAACACATGCGCAAAACGGTGGAATGCTATGTGTAGGTTGTCTAAAAATCACACAGACAAGCACCAAAACGCAGAGATTCAAGATCAAGGCGCGTTGGCTCAACGCCCGCGTCTCAGCATCAAGGCGCGTTGGCTCAACGCCCGCGTCTCAGCATCAAGGCGCGTTGGCTCAACGCCCGCGTCTCAGCATCAAGGCGCGTCGGCCCGAAGCCCACGTCTCAGCATCAGGCGCGTGGCCCGAAGCCCGCGTCTCAGCATCAAGGCGCGTCGGCCCGAAGCCCGCGTCTCAGCATCAAGGCGCGTCGGCCTGAAGCCCGCGTCTCAGCAACAAGACGCGTTGGCTCGACACCCGCGTCTCGTTGCAACTACCCGAAATAAGGGGCCAGTCACGCGCATGTAGCGGGTAGTGGCCCCTCATTGTGGAGCGTTTTCAGGGGGCACGTTCATCCCCAGGGACCTCTATAAATAGCCCTGTTGACAAAAACAGAGACACACAGCATAGAGAGATACACGCACAATCACCGGACGAAGGCATCACCAACAGAGAAGGAGAGAAGACTCTTCAGCAAGCTTACTGTGTACTAGCTACTCTTTGCCTAGCTCCTCTTCTAGAGTTTTGGTAGACAGAGCCGAGTTACTCTCTCTACCGACCGAAGAGAAGATCCCGACGGTCCAAACAGTCATCCGGTCAACGGAGAACAAGATTCACTCTCCACCGCACACGAAGAACCCAGCATTAAACAAAGGGGGGATTCAAGACTCAACGTCCTACTCCCTTGTAACCGGAAAGAAAGGAAAGTCTGGTGTAATTGTTTCAACTGATTCAAGGAAAATTTTACACCCCGATTCTTCTCCCCTAATCTCCTCCCGGGCACCTACAAGAGATGGCGACTCCGCTGGGGAATCTGTTTGTCACTGATGAACAAGCTGTGGCGCAGGATGATGTTCTCGTAAGGGGAAGATGGTCGAAACGCTCGTTGTCAAGTTCGACCAGGCGAAGTATGAAGAGTTCTCTCTTCTGGCTCCAAGAGCCCAAAGACCGCGTCTGCCGCAGGGTCTCAACTGAAAAGCTACCCGAAGCCCAATCTGAGGCTCTGCTGGGTGCCGATGCCCGCTGTGCCAAGACAAGGTCACACGCCAACGCCTCCCAGAAGGCCCGCGTGACCTCAGGCACTGCTGTTGCGATCAACCGCGTCGCACAGAAACACACGCGCCAACGCCTCCCAGAAGGCCCGCGTGGGTCCCAGGCACCACTGCTGCTACGATCAACTGCGTTGCGCAGAATACCCGCGTCAACGTCTCTCAGGAGAGTCCGTGTGGTGAACACTCCTGGTTCTGTAAACCAGGAGTTGTTGGTTTCTCCCCTCCTCCACGACGCAACCGGAATGCTGAGCGTCGACAGAGGAGACGCGCGCGTCAACTCCAAGTAGGAACCGTTGGTTGTCTGACCGGGGGTGGACGCGGCGTACAATATGATGCCTTGCCCGCACCTCGTCCAGTGCGTGAGATTCGCGTTTGGCGACCCAAATGCGATACTCCTCAAGTTGAGTCCTCCGAGGACCAACCCATCAAATGCCAGGGTGAAACCTCCGCGTCTTTCCAAACGCAGGAAGCACGCACTCATAGGCGTGGGGCCCAGCAGCCCACTCTCTCTCAAGCAACTCTGCCCAAACGCATCAGGCAGCAACGCGAGACTCGCGCGCGCGTCAAACAGCCGCGTTATGAGAGCCGCGTCCCTGAAGTCTGCGTCCAGGCTGAACAGCACATGACTTCCCCGTCTTCGACGTTGCGAGACCAGTCTCCTTAATCCCCCTCCCACGGATTTGAGGGATTATTTGACAAGGAAAAGAAGTGCCAATCAAGCCACTTCGTCATGCTGCTGTCAACAGCTATCCATATGCTCTCTGGATGCCATTATGGATCAGGCGTGCACCAGCAGTCCTTAATCAGACAGCTGACCCTGATTCCCCCGTCAGCCAAAAGAAGACGCTTCCACAGAAGGAGAACCTCTCAGATGTTGAATACCCGGAGCTTACTGCAAACATGACTAGCAGAAGCAAGGGAAAACAACCAATGGTCAACTCAGAGGAATCAGACTCTGAGCCGGAGGGGGTGTATCAACACACTCGCACCCGGACGGGGGCCAATCCCCCAATTGACTATAATGCCTTAGCCCGCGGCATTAGAATGGGTGATTCTCACTCCGCTGTAGTGGAGTCGCAGGCTTCAAACTCTTCCGTCGAGAAGGAGGCTTCCGCCACATGGCAGACACTCCTGAGGAGACGGCCAGGCGTTTAGAACAGATGCAAGAAGCGCCAGATGGATATAATCGCCTCTCAACAGAGATCCATTGACTCCCTCAAGCATATGCTTGAGAAATTGCTTGAAGAAAGAGCGAGATCTCCTCCTAGAAGGCCGAAGGGGAAAGGTAGAAAGGGAGGAAGCCCACCCTCCGAACCTTCCGACGAGACACGACGATCTACCTCGGATGTGTCCAAGCCCTCGTCGCAGGCAAGAAGCGACCCAGACCCGGAAAAGGCTCATGCTAAAAGAATGAGCCTGCTGGAGCAACGACTCAATGCCCTTGCCAGTCGTAAAGATCTCCAAGAGGCTGGAGTAGTCCGGCCCTATCCGGCCGAGTGGGACTTAGTCCCGTACCCTCCTAAGTTCAAGGCTCCAACTCTCCAAGCATTTGACGGGAAGGGGTCACCCAACCAGCACATCTACTACTTCAAATCCCAGACCGGGAATGTAGTAGATAACGACGCTATACTGGCACGACTGTTCATAGGCACCCTGAAAGGGTTGGCCTTTGAATGGTTCATGAAGCTCCCAGAAGGTTCAATCAAGAACTGGAGTGACTTGGAGAAGCTGTTTCTGACACGCTTCTTCGAAGATGATTCGGAAGTGACAATGCCCACCCTTTTAGCTACCAAACAGCGAAAGGGAGAGTCCGTTAAGTCTTTCGTAGAAAGATTTCAGAACGTGGCACTCCGATGTCCAAGCGGCATGACCCAGGCCACCCTGGTGGAAACATGTCGTCATAATCTCCAGACCTCACTCCTTGCTCAAATAGGAGTTGCTGAAAGCCGCACCTGGAAACAATTAGTCCAGCAAGGTGAATAGGCTGAGGAGATTGTCGCCCGCGTCCGAGCGGAGGAAGGCAAGCTGCGGCCGGAAAGGTCAACAAGGCGTGCACCGGCACCAGACACATCCCTCCAAACAAAGCGGAAGGATAATTTGGCAACAGAGACCAAATCTCCCGCCAAACCTCAAACAGGCAGGGCGAGTGGCTCTTCAAGCCAGCCACGCCCCAACAAGCAGTATTCCTTCAAGGAGGAAACATGTCGATTCGCTCTTCAAGCTACTCAACAAGAGCAATCGACTGAAGCTCCCTGAAGTTAGACGCCCAGAGGAAGTCGGCAAGACCGACAATCCCAACTACTGTATGTACCACAGAATGTTGGGACATCCTACCAAAAGCTGCTATGTCTTCAAGGACATCCTCCAGGCTCTGATTGACACGGAAGTGTTAAAACTCTGACCAGAGCAGAAGAAAGTGACGGCCAACGTGACGTCAGTTCTCCAGTTCGGGAGACAACCTCCTACACCTGCAGGGGTAACTCCTATTCCAAGGGGAGAATTAAGAGTGGTCAACACAGACCCTCACCAGCAACAGGAGAAGGGCTTGGTAGCCGTCCCTACACCTCGGGGGGAAACCATGTGGGTCCACCCTGACCTCGTCGATGAACAACAATGGACTACTGTGACCAACAGAAAGTCCAAAGGCAAGGCAAAAGCTTCATCGTGCCATGTGATCTGCGCTTCGTCTCGAGAAGCGGATACTGATGTTCCCTCGTTGACTGACTCAGAAGAGGAAACAATAGTCCTGGCCGCAGAGCCCAGCCAACCGACGGCGGGGACCCGTTCAGGACAGGCATACTTGAAGCAGTACGGCGAGACGGCAGCGGCTCCTCCGCAACCAGCCGTAGAACCAGTCAAGCCCTCCACAAAACCACCTGTGGAGAAACAGAAAGAAACCCGATTTTCTCGGGTTCTTTCAAAAGGTGCAGCGGAAGGATCCTCGACACCTTACCGCTTCGATGTCTTGGCTCAACTAGCCAACATCCCGGCACGCATCACCTTGTATGAACTCCTGAGGCTATCAAAGTCAACTAGAGAGGCTCTACAAGAAGCTTTGGCAAATGCTGAGGTCTTCATGACCCGCGTGCCAAGGGAGGAAGATGTAGAGGATTGCCTCCACGCCTCCCCAAATGCTCCCTGCATCACCTTCACAACAGACGACATGCAGGTTAAAGGGAAGCATGACCGACCCCTATACTTCACAGGATATATCGGGTCGTCCGAGGTAAATCGCATCCAGGTAGACCCAGGGTCCGCGCTGAGTATCATACCTCGCCGAGTCATGCAATTTCTGGGCATTCCTACCCATCGTCTGAGCCCTACCCAGACAACTATTTATGGGTTTAATGCCAATAACTCCGTCCGATGGGGAAGATCAAGCTCAAATGCCAGATCGGGAGCCTCAAGTCGGAAGTGACATGCTACGTCATTGACGTTGACACTTCCTACAACCTGTTGCTGGGACGACCATGGATTCACCGTAATTCCATCGTTCCCTCCACTCTCCACCAAGTCATGAAATACATTGACGAGAGTGGACAAGTTCGAACGTTGATTGCCGAAAGGCATCCGTTTAAAGGGGTTGAAAATTATTTCACGGACTCCCTCCTATATCAGGATCCTGAGGAGACTAATGAAACCTCGCAACCAGAGGAGCTAGACTCTGGTAATGAGGCTGACATTGAGCCTGAGAACGAAGAGTGCCTGTGGGAGTTGGAACCCCTTGTAAAGAGCACTAATAAGCTCGATGTTGATAACACCACCGACGATGCGGGTGGTTGGTACATTAATGAAGATTTAGATTTTGCGTATTTTCCCGTGTATGTTTCCGATTCAATACCGTCGGATACTACTACCGACGTGGACGATGACCTCTGGTCGGCAATGGATGCTTTGACATCTTTGCATGTACCGGTGAAATCATCCTTCGGGACATACCAAGATAATGGTAATGCGCAAGAATCTATATTTATGGTTCCAGCCAGACGAAAAGGTCAAAGACCAATACTTTTTTGCCGAATCTCGTCTGAACCGATGCGTCACGAAGAGTCGGAAGGCGAGGATGAATCCCCTCAGTTCGATCATTATGAACCAAAAGCACTCAAGATGATGAAGTGCATGGGATATGACCTAACCAACAGGCCCGGATTAAACTTCGGTAAAGGAAGGAGAACGCTGCTCCGGTCCTTTGTGCCAAAAGGGAAAGCACCTGATTATTATCATCAGACGCGCGGGGGTTGGGCTATGTATCAACTCCAGTCCCATCAGCCTCTGATTCTCGAGAGTCGTCAGGTCACGATTGCTCTTCAGACACGTCATCGTGGGAGTCAGATGTCAGTGTCGGCAACATCTTCAAAGGGCTTTCAGTAAACATGGTTTCAACAGACCATCTGGAAGATGAAGATGAAGAAATGATCCAAGCTGATACAGATCCATGGATCAAACATTTAAATGCTCTTTGGGATACCCGCTTTGAACAGCGTGAGCCACCCACAGAAGACAAGGTTGTTCAGATCAACCTAGGAGATGAGGCCAACCCCAAGCCCATTTTCATAAGTGACGGCTTGTCACCTTCGGAAAAGGAGGATCTAATATCTCTTGTACAAGAGTATATAGACGTCTTCGCCTGGAATTATGAGGACATGCCTGGACTTGATCCTCAAGTGGCTATGCATCGCCTCAACATCAATCCGGACATGAAGCCTGTTAAACAACAGCAGCGACGGTTCCGTCTAGAGATATTGGAGGCAATTCAATCAGAAGTCAGAAAGCTTATTGATTCTGGCTTCATCAGGGAGGAACAGCATCCCGACTGGGTAGCCAACATCGTCCCCGTCACCAAGAAGAATGGGAAGATCCGGATCTGCATCGACTTCCGTGATCTAAACGAGGCCTGCCCCAAAGACGAATTCCCATTGCCAATCATGGATGTCATGATTGACAATACTTGTGGATTCGAGCGAATGTCCTTTATGGACGGGTTCTCAGGATACAATCAAATCAAGATGTATCCCGATGACGAAAAGCACACCTCCTTCAGGACACCTCTAGGGGTATATTGCTACACCGTCATGCCCTTCGGACTGAAGAATGCAGGGGCAACATACCAAAGGGCTATGAATGCCATTTTCCATCAGCAGATACGCAAAACGGTGGAATGTTATGTCGATGACATCGCGGTGAAAAGTCGCATTAAAGGAGATCACATAGCTGATCTGAAGGTGGTCTTCGACATCATGCGGGCTCATCAATTGAAGATGAATCCCACCAAGTCCTTCCTGGGGGTAGCCAGTGGCAAATTCCTAGGGTTTGTTGTGACTTCCACCGGAATCCATTTGGACCCGGAAAAGATCCGCGCTATCCAGGAGATGCAACCCCCGAGAAGCCTTAAGGAGCTCAGGGGATTACAAGGACGATTGGCATACATCCGCAGGTTCATATCCAACCTTTCTGGGAGATGCCAACCCTTCACCAAGCTGATGAAAAAGGGCGTTTCATTCATTTGGGACGACGCTTGTCAAAAAGCATTTGAGGAGATCAAACACTATCTCACCCAACCACCAGTTCTTGCAGCTCCGGTGTCCGGAAAGCCTTTCTTGGTATATGTTCGAGCAATGGATCATTCCCTGGGAGCTCTACTAGCTCAGAATGATGATCAAGGACGAGAACAAGCAATCTACTACCTAAGTAGGACAATGGTCGGAGCCGAACATCGGTACAACCCGATCGAGAAGGAATGTTTGGCACTAGTGTTCGCCATTCAGAAAATGCGACACTATCTGGTAGGCCAGACTATAAATGTCATATCAAAAGTCAATCCTTTGAGGTTACTTATGACAAAGCCTTCTTCACTAAATGGCCGGCTGGCAAAATGGGCCATGTTGCTATCCCAGTATGATATGCACTTCCTGCCGCAGAAAGCCATTAAGGGACAAGCGGTGGCGGACTTCCTAGCTGAGCACCCAGATCCAAGGGCAGCCAAACTCTATGAAGATCTCCCAGACGAGGTCGCCGAAGTTTGCCTGACTCAGATGTTGTTCGAAGGGCAAGTGTGGCAACTTTTCTTCGATGGAGCATCAAGAACAAGCCCAAAGGGACACTCAGTAGCGGGGGTGGGAGTAGTACTCGTCTCCCCACAAAATTATGTGATTCCCCGAGCTATCTCGTTAACCGAGCCCTGCTCCAACAATGTGGCGGAATACAACGCTCTTTTGATCGGGATGCAATTCGCCGATGAGATTGGCGTTAAAAATCTCGAGGCGTACGGTGATTCTAAACTCATCGTCAGCCAAGTTCGCGGAGAGTATGAGGTCAGACATGAAGATCTGGTACCCTATTACAATGCGATAATCCACATGGCCGAGAGGTTTTCAAACTTCTACATCGACCATGTACCGCGCAGGCAAAATGCGCATGCAGATGCACTTGCATCCCTTGCTGCCTCCTTAGCCCTTCCAGCTGGAGCAATGGAGAAAGTATTCGTCTATAGCCATGACTTATACTGTCCAAAAATTTCACTCGGAGACTGCCCAGGGTCAACGGGAGATCATCACGACAAGGAAACACTTGAAGTGTCAACCAGTCTAGAGCCTAGAGACTGGCGATTCCCCTACATTGATTTTGTCTTATACGGCATCTTGCCTGAAGACGCCAAGGAGGCGGCTGCCATCCGAAGGAAAGCCCCCAAATTCTACTATAATGCGATTTCGCGAACATTGTATCGTCGATCGCATGACGGGATCCTGCTCCGATGCCTCTCATCAAAAGAAGCCCAAGGAATATTGAAAGAAGCCCACGATGGTACTTGTGGAGCTCATCAACCTGGCCCGAAATTGGCACATCGACTCCAAAGGTTGGGTTACTATTGGCCCAAGATGATCGCCGATGCTGTCGCTTATGCTAAGAGATGTCACGCCTGCCAAATACACGGCGATTTCATCCATCAAGCACCAGGGTACCTCCACTCTACGACCTCTACTTGGCCGTTTGAAATGTGGGGGATGGACGTGGTTGGCCCTATCAGCCCACCATCATCGAAAGGACATCGGTTCATTCTAGCGATAACCGATTACTTCTCAAAGTGGGCCGAAGCTATCCCTTTGAAAGAGGTAAAATCTTCTAACGTGATCAAGTTCGTGAAACATCACGTTATTTACCGCTTCGGTGTGCCTCGGCGTATCATCCATGACAATGGACCCCAGTTCATCAGCCAGGCTTTCCAGAGATTCTGCGCGAAGTTCAGAATCCAGAGTGTGTCCTCAACGGCATACTATCCTGCTGCTAACGGTCTTGCAGAAGCCTTCAACAAGACTATTGGCAAGCTTCTCAAGAAATTTGTCTCGAAAAGTCAACGGGACTGGGACGACAAGTTGGGTGAATGCTTATGGGCCTACCGCACAACGGTGCGAACCCCAACTAAAGCCACGCCATTTTCCTTGGTATACGGATGCGAAGCCGTCCTTCCACTGGAAATTCAAATTCCATCTCTACGCGTCGCCTTGACAGCGGAGATGACGACAGAGGAGAAGCATCGACAGCGACTCCAGGAACTGGAGGCTTTAGACGACAAGCGCCTGCAAGCCCAACAGCAAATCGAGCTCTACCAAGCTCGAATCACCAGAGCCTTCAACAAGAAAGTTAAAGTACGAACCTTCAAGAAAGGCGATCTTGTCTTAGCCGTCAGAAGACCCATGGTGATGACGCACAAGACAAAAGGAAAATTCCAACCCAAATGGGAAGGACCGTTTGTGGTAGAGTCAGTCTACTCAAATGGATCATATCGCCTCATAACTTCGAATGGCGATACACTCATGATGCCAATCAATGGCAAATTCTTGAAGAAATACTATCCCTAGACAGTATTCTTCCACTGGTCAAGTTAAAAATACACCTCTGATCAGAAACATCCGACGCCTCCGATGGCTAAGGATAGAGGAAAATGTTGGCTTCTAAGCCCAACATAAGTCTTCGACAACTCATCATGCTGAGGGGAATAGCATGGCTAGCCCAACTCAAACGGTAGTTGGTAAAAGCATCTCAAATCCGTTGATAGCTGAGGGTTTGCTAAAAATCCTAAGTGGACTTGAGTCCACTCTTTCCTCCAAAATCCCTTACCAATTCTCATCCATAGAATGGTAGGACCACAAAATGCAATCATTACTACGTTAACACTATACCTCTGGTAATGAATACTCTTTGTCGAGTATAAACTTTGCTTGTTAACTCTGCATAGAGTAACAAACTCTCAAATTTGCCAAGTTAACACTATACCTCTGGCATTTCAAATTCCACTTGTCAATTCTCATCAATAGAATGACAGGTCCTCAAATTGCTCTTATCACGAGCCAATTCTTGTCAAGTTAACATTACGCCTCTGACAAACTACTGTTTAAGTTAACATTACACCTCTAAGCAGTACATCGAGTGCCTGTCAAGTTAATATCACACCTCTGATAGTCACCTTTCTTCAGACTTTTGTATCGAAGCTGAAATGGACGATGCCAAGTTAACAATACACCTCTAGCATCTGAATCATCGCTAAGTTCAACAATACACCTCTGGCCATGACCTTTCCTCGACTTCCTTGTTCAAGCCGAGATGAATGATGCCAAGTTAACACTACACCTCTAGCATCCGAGTCATCGCTAAGTTCAACAATACACCTATGGCCATGACCGTTCCTCGACTTCCTCGTCTAAGTCGAGATGACCAATGCTAAGTTCAACATCACACCTCTAGCATTACCTCACTGTTAAGTTAAACATTACACCTATGACAGTGACTTTTGAGTTAAGTTAATATCACACCTCTGACTCACATCCTTGTCAAGTTAACATTACACTTCTGACAGGACTACTTCTAAACCGTTAAGTTAATATCACACCTCTAACGGTAAAAACCTTCCTAGATTCCCCGCGAGTCTAGTCTCATTTGATACTCTCCCCGACAGAGTATCAAGTTCATTTAGAAACATTGTTGGTTAACATTACACCGTTAACAATGTTTCCGTCAAACTCCCCAGCTGATCTTAAATCAAGTTAATCCCAAATCCTTGATAAAAGTTCATCTTCCCTGGGGGTACGAACTCCACTTGTCACTTTCTTTTACAAAATGGCAGGTCCACCAAAAAATCATCCCATCCCTGTCAAGTTAATATCACACCTCTGACAGTATCATGAAAACTCCTGAAATAGGATCTTTCCTTACAAAAGATTACCACTATAATTTTGATAAGGTCAAAAGATTCCTTGCTTCTACGTGTCTAACTGAAGACAAAAAGTTAAGACAATGAAGGAGGCAAAAGGAAAAGTGTCACTTTTATTTATCCAAGCATATGAAAGTGATACAAAACGCTCTCTTATACAATAAGATGAGTGTTACAATTAAGGAGTACAAAGAAGTCCCTCCCTCTCTCAGAGGCCGTACTCACTCCTTGAAACCGCATCCGATCCCAGGTGCACAATTGGAGCCGATTGCGCCATGGCGATGACGCAAAAGTCGAAAGCGCCCTAGCTGACTAAGCTAAGAGCAATGGTGTTCTTGAGGTCCAGCGGCAGCAGAAAGTCCTGCAACCCTTCATTCATCACCATCCCTTTCCCCAGCAGGCCATCCAACGGAGTGTCCTTGATGTCACTTCTGGAGTAGGGAGAGGAAGAGGATCTTTCCGCCACCGCAACCGCCGGAACCTCCTCGCCGTCATACCTGACCTGACCATCTCTTGCCATCAGACATGGTTGGTGCAGAAGATCTGAAGAGACCTTGGCGAGATTTGGGTCCTCGTCGGAGATATAATTTACTCTCTTACAAACGACGAGGACCATAATTTACTCTCTTACAAACGAACATTGAGCAAGTTCGCCCGCCGATATATTCTTTCCGGGGCCCAGCAAACCAGAAAAAAGGACGAGCAAGCCTACCTGCAAAGAATAAACAAGAGAGTTAGAAAATCTGGAACTTAGTACATTTCGACAAAGGAAACTAAGTGACAGACGCGGCAGTCATTGAAGACTTCAGACGCGGGAACAACCCGCATGGTCAAACCACCGCGTCGGCAGAAACAGACGCGAGTCAAAACTGTGCCACGCACAGGATTCAAACGCGGTCTCAGTTTGCACCCGCGCTTAATGCACAAGACGCGAAAAACTTCAGAACGCCGAAAATTGCCATCTCTCTGTTGGGTGAACAGGAGTTGCAAGATTCAGGTCTGAAACGCGCCAAGGCAATGGCCATGAGCAAAGCCAGCGTCAAGAGCCCGCGTTCAGAGAAGTTCAAGTCACCGGCACAATTCCAGAATAGGAATGCACCAGGATTTCATTCAGATGGCTATGCCAAAGTACAGGCTATGGACATCATCGGGGTGACATACCAGCAGAGGCCCCTGTCCAGAGTTGGCCACTCTGCATCCAAACGCGGGCGCGTAAGATGATCTGAGAGAGGATTCCTTCTGAAGAGACCAAACAGAAGCATGAGAGCTCTGGGTCATCTTCATCCACGGGGTCACCTTCACCCATGAAGACGGTTCTCTGAAAGATAACTCAAGGCGTGGTCTCTCAGAGCAAACAAAAGAAAACAATCCAAGTTTGGATTATTGAAAAGGGGGCACACCCTATTTATAGGCAATTCTCAACAACTGCCATTAATGGTGCGTCAATCGGAACCGTCGCGCACGACTGTCAAAGCCCAATCAAAAACGGACGCGTGGAACGCTGCTTTGGAAACCGTCGAAGTGCGCCGGTTTTTCAACCGCCAGCGTCGGTTCTGCATGCAAGAGCATTAACGCCTAAATCCATTGAGAGGCCGACGCGTGGACAACTGCCTTGGCAAGCAACGGATGACCCGGAACCCTAATCGACAGTGAAGACGTGACGTTCAAAGATCTCCTAAAATCTTTTAAGTCAGATTGCATAAACGCAGTTGGGAAAGCTGTAATACCCCGTTTCCGGAATACGTACTTAGTTGCGTATTCAGGTTTCCAGTCGTATTTTTTCGATTTGTTTCCTGTATTTATTCTGTATGATGAATTCCTTATATGATTGTTTTTGTTTTGGATTTGGATTCGTGGACACGGAGTCAGCCCTAGTCTGAACCGAAGGACCCGATCCTAGTATATTACCCGATTTGGCCTTTCCGGTGTTTAGATTTGACCGGTTTCAGTTTCAAAGATTATTTTCCAATATTTTAGATTTTATATGATTTTCTGGAATTATCTTGGATTAAAAGGAATTTCTCCAAAACCGGTGTCGGCCAGTGCCGCTGACCGATTCCCGGATTTTTAATTCTCAAACGGTTTGGAATTTCTAAATGATTCTTTAGACATTATTCCTTAGAATTATATTTTCTACCTACATTCTTTTTCTGAGGATTTTATGATTTTATGAAAATTCCAACGGAGTCGGTAAATTATTGATTCCAGGATTTTTAGTTTCAAAACTATAAGGTATTTCTTCAAACGGATTTCACTATTGGTCTTTATATATTATTATTGATTTTTGTAATTATTTCGGGTCGTTCCGAGATACTTGAATTTCGGACGATTCCGGTATTTTTCCCGAAAGGTTTCCGCATCCGCAACTGAGTCCCGGGAATCCGCCACTTCCATTATTTTCATCTTCTTTCCCAAGAAAATATCTTCTCATTATAATTTCTTTTCCATTTTTCCTTTTCCTTTATTTCTTTCCTTCCTCCACTAACCAAAGCCTTTCCAATTTTCCAATAATTCCAATTTTCCACATAATCCCACTCACTTTCACCTAATCCTTTTTTAATCCCACTCATTCTCTCTCCCCCCCATGGCCGGCCAAGTGGCCAAGAGAAGGACACTCACCTCACCTCCCTTTTTGCAATTAAGCCCCTCTCTTCTATCTAAATTGCTCCCCCTTCACAAAATCCCAATACTATATATATCCTTCCTTTACATTTCATTTCTCTTTTTCATTCTCTTCATCAAGAGCCAAAGCCCTAGCCTTCACCTCCTTCAATTCCTCTTCATCTCCACCACCTCAACAACTACTCCAACACTTTAGCTTCACCTCCTTCCTCCTTCATCACCATGGAAGCAACCACAAGGGCATCAACCACACCAAAGGATCATCACCATCTTCTTCATCGTCAACTTCAATCACCACCACCATCACTCCCTCACCTCATGGAGACCAATCACTCTCTTTGGTGAGTGATCTTACTCATTTAGACTTAGTCTATTCTTAGTGTACATGTGTATTCATATCATGTTCAATTATGACTTCAATCCATGTTTGTTTAACCATCAAACCCAAACCCTAGGAAATCTGTTCTGTTTGCTGTTTCCAGTCAATTAGTCGACTTGACCTAGAACCTAGTCGACTAGAAACCCTTAGCTGAAACGTAGCTTTTTCTGAAACACAGTATTAGTCGACTTGCCTTAGATCCTAGTCGACTATAGATCCTTAGTCGACTACACTCTTGACCCTAGTCGACTAACCTTGTCCTGAATCAGAAACCCCAACTTTCTGTATCTCAGTTCTAGTCGACTTGACCATACTATTAGTCGACTTAGAGTATCTGTTAGTCGACTACCCTTATGACTCCAGTCGACTAACTATTCCCTGAAACCAAACCAAACTCTCTGGATCACAGTATTAGTCGACTACCCCATATTCCTAGTCGACTAACCCCTCTGTTAGTCGACTACTCTTCCAACCTAGTCGACTAATTCTGGCTGTCTGTTCTGATTGATTACTTCCTTGGACATGAACCTTAGCCTATAGACTTATATCATATGTTAGTATTGTTTGACTTGTCATTGACGAACATCATCTTACCTTCCCTTTTCTCTCTCCTCTTCTCTCTACATATTTATATCAGGTTTTGTGGCGCACCCCAAGCTTCCGTGGATTACGGCTCTTTCGGTATTTTGGAGTTTAGGCGAGTGTTCTCACTCGCTACCCTCTTACTTCTTATTTCATTGATTTTGCGCATGTTCTCGCTTTAGCTTTCATGTATTTATTTCATGTGCTATGTCTTTTATTGCTTTATGCTATGCGTGGCCGACCCTTCGTGGTCGTTGGACTTGTTGGACTTTGGGTCCTTACTTTTATATTACCACTTGGCATTACTTTAGACCTGTTAGTTATGTGTTACCATTTGACATATGTATATCACCTGACATCTAGTGTGTTATCACCTGACCACTTGGCATGCTACTATTTGGCAAGACCCTATTGGTATGACCTGACTTACCCAGACTATTATCAATCTCTTGACATAACTTGCCACCTGATTACTATCAATCTCTTATATGCTTGGTTGCTTGTTAATTATCATCATCCTGTCATGCTATCACTTTACACCCAGCATGATATACTTGACTTGTGATTATCATTCTTACGGGAACTTGACTTATTATCCTGTATCATGATCAGTGACTTGTTTTCCTGCTTTACATGCAGTGACCTGACTATATAGTACTTATGTACTCCTTATTCCTGATCATGTCTATTTCCTGTTTTTCCCGTAAAGTGATAATTAAACTATTGAATCTTAAAAAGGACCAACTTGTATTGGGTCGGGGGAAACATGCGGATATCGATATGTGTTCGTGTTTACAGTGGCATTAGGTTGTGCACTATATACCGGTCTTACCTGTGGTACTCCAGGGGACCGAGGGGAGTGCTTTCTCCCTTTCCTGTTTACTGTCATGACAAGGGCATACATAAGTCCCTCCTGTTTAGCCTTGCGGCAGGTTCCGTCTTCAAGCAACGGAACAATCCTGGGCCGTGGTCCCGGGTATGCACGGGACCCACTGTAAACATAGTTCGTTGATACAACCGCTGTTTCCAATAACAACCTCGACTTGCTTATATATGGATGTATGTGAGTTGGCCGTACACCGAGCCACATACCTAGATATATGGGTTAGACGAGTAATAATAAAGTGTCATAATAACCGGCTTTTTAAGTTGTAAGTAGAGGTATGTGGAATGGGACGCATACCAAAGCCTGCAACTTAAACGGCTATGAATCTGTGCTGTGCCTTACCGTATTTGCTTTTTCCGGACTTTATATCGGATTTCGTGTTTTATGAGTATTATGGTAGTTCGGATTGGTTTTATTCGGATTCCCTGTTTTATGATTATCATGCCATATCTATTCTTACCTGCTCTATCCTATCTGCCTACTGAGTATTCCCACTTGATATATGCATTATTGTGCTCACCCTGCTTCACCACTTGGTTTTGCTTCTACACTCGCCTGGGGAGTATCATTTGACTCCCCTGGATTCTCACGTCCAGGTCTTGGAGCTAGGAGCGGGTGTTCAGAGTAACGCAGCAGTAGCGTGGATCTTCAGCCGACCTTTCGGAGCTCCATCCTTCCAGACCCCTTTGTGCCTCTCGAGTTTTCCCATAGCAAACTCGTGAGTGCTCTTTTATACTCTTCACTTGTACAGTTCCTTGCATACTTGTATGTGAGCTCCCTTTTATACAGTTCATATATTGTATATCTTTTGTATTCCCGCATTTGCGCATACTAGTGATATGATATTCATGTAATATTGTGACCACTTCTGATGATAACTGTGTAATTGTATATATATGTTGGAATGTATAATGCACCAATTGCTTCCGTACTCTGATTCTTGTCTGTACTGATGCTTAGCGTATATACGGGAGGGTAGTTCTGACCTACGTATATACGTTGCAGTGACGTCCCCGTATCCGTGGAATCGGGGCGTTACATTGGTATCAGAGCTTAGGTCAACTTAGGCTCGTCAGAGCTTAGGTCAGCTTAGGCTCTAAACCTCTTCAGTACGTCCAGAAGGCAAATCAATGGTAAAGAGATTTGCAACTGGAATACATGAGTCTTGGTTATACATTCCAACTGCAAGTGCAGAGTTATCTATTTCTTGACTATCTTTCCTTTGATTTCAAATCCCTCCTTGACTATCTTTTCCTTGGATTCCTGATCTCTCCTATCCTTTCCCGTTTGGGTTTATGTTTTGGTTTTATGAAGCCTTATGCCAACTTAAGATATGACTAGACTAGAGAGGTAGTGGCTGGTTCTGGATGATGCTAGTATGTGATCTCTTCGGCCAATTCTATGAAGCTTGGTATTCTCCAGATCGATCTTGATCTGGCTATCTTTCAGAGGACAGCAGTCGGATTCTTAATTATCGGTCTTCTTTATTATGCTCAGGATTTTCGGGGTTTCTTTATTACACAGCCACGACATCATCAGTATTCATTTATTTCACAGCCACGACATCGTCAGTATTATTCAGCATTATTCTAAAGATTTATTACACAGCCACGACATCATCAGCCGGAAATGCAGAGTATGATTATTATTCAGTTGACTTGAGAGCCCTACCTATAGAGCTTCATATCTTAATTGGTATAGATTCCACCTTTGTCCCCTTTGTATTCAATTTACCCCTTAACGAAATTGCGAGGACGCAATTTTTGTAAGGTGGGTGGATTGTAATACCCCGTTTCCGGAATACGTACTTAGTTGCGTATTCAGGTTTCCAGTCGTATTTTTTCGATTTGTTTCCTGTATTTATTCTGTATGATGAATTTCTTATATGATTGTTTTTGTTTTGGATTTGGATTCGTGGACACGGAGTCAGCCCTAGTCTGAACCGAAGGACCCGATCCTAGTATATTACCCGATTTGGCCTTTCCGGTGTTTAGATTTGACCGGTTTCAGTTCCAAAGATTATTTTCCAATATTTTAGATTTTATATGATTTTCTGGAATTATCTTGGATTAAAAGGAATTTCTCCAAAACCGGTGTCGGCCAGTGCCGCTGACCGATTCCCGGATTTTTAATTCTCAAACGGTTTGGAATTTCTAAATGATTCTTTAGACATTATTCCTTAGAATCATATTTCTACCTACATTCTTTTTCTGAGGATTTTATGATTTTATGAAAATTCCAACAGAGTCGGTAAATTATTGATTCCAGGATTTTTAGTTTCAAAACTATAAGGTATTTCTTCAAACGGATTTCACTATTGGTCTTTATATATATTATTGATTTTTGGTAATTATTTCGGGTCGTTCCGAGATACTTGAATTTCGGACGATTCCGGTATTTTTCCCGAAAGGTTTCCGCATCCGCAACTGAGTCCCGGGAATCCGCCACTTCCATTATTTTCATCTTCTTTCTCAAGAAAATATCTTCTCATTATAATTTCTTTTCCATTTTCTTTTCCTTTATTTCTTTCCTTCCTCCACTAACCAAAGCCTTTTCCAATTTTCCAATAATTCCAATTTTCCACATAATCCCACTCACTTTCACCTAATCCTTTTTTAATCCCACTCATTCTCTCTCCCCCCCATGGCCGGCCAAGTGGCCAAGAGAAGGACACTCACCTCACCTCCCCTTTTGCAATTAAGCCCCTCTCTTCTATCTAAATTGCTCCCCCTTCACAAAATCCCAATACTATATATATCCTCCTTTACATTTCATTTCTCTTTTTTCATTCTCTTCATCAAGAGCCAAAGCCCTAGCCTTCACCTCCTTCAATTCCTCTTCATCTCCACCACCTCAACAACTACTCCAACACTTAGCTTCACCTCCTTCCTCCTTCATCACCATGGAAGCAACCACAAGGGCATCAACCACACCAAAGGATCATCACCATCTTCTTCATCGTCAACTTCAATCACCACCACCATCACTCCCTCACCTCATGGAGACCAATCACTCTCTTTGGTGAGTGATCTTACTCATTTAGACTTAGTCTATTCTTAGTGTACATGTGTATTCATATCATGTTCAATTATGACTTCAATCCATGTTTGTTTAACCATCAAACCCAAACCCTAGGAAATCTGTTCTGTTTGCTGTTTCCAGTCAATTAGTCGACTTGACCTAGAACCTAGTCGACTAGAAACCTTAGCTGAAACGTACGACTGAAACACAGTATTAGTCGACTTGCCTTAGATCCTAGTCGACTATAGATCCTTAGTCGACTACACTCTTGACCCTAGTCGACTAACCTTGTCCTGAATCAGAAACCCCAACTTTCTGTATCTCAGTTCTAGTCGACTTGACCATACTATTAGTCGACTTAGAGTATCTGTTAGTCGACTACCCTTATGACTCCAGTCGACTAACTATTCCCTGAAACCAAACCAAACTCTCTGGATCACAGTATTAGTCGACTACCCCATATTCCTAGTCGACTAACCCTCTGTTAGTCGACTACTCTTCCAACCTAGTCGACTAATTCTGGCTGTCTGTTCTGATTGATTACTTCCTTGGACATGAACCTTAGCCTATAGACTTATATCATATGTTAGTATTGTTTGACTTGTCATTTGACGAACATCATCTTACCTTCCCTTTTCTCTCTCTTCTCTCTACATATTTATATCAGGTTTTGTGGCGCACCCCAAGCTTCCGTGGATTACGGCTCTTTCGGTATTTTGGAGTTTAGGCGAGTGTTCTCACTCGCTACCCTCTTACTTCTTATTTCATTGATTTTGCGCATGTTCTCGCTTTAGCTTTCATGTATTTTATTTCATGTGCTATGTCTTTTATTGCTTTATGCTATGCGTGGCCGACCCTTCGTGGTCGTTGGACTTGTTGGACTTTGGGTCCTTACTTTTATATTACCACTTGGCATTACTTTAGACCTGTTAGTTATGTGCTACCATTTGACATATGTATATCACCTGACATCTAGTGTGTTATCACCTGACCACTTGGCATGCTACTATTGGCAAGACCCTATTGGTATGACCTGACTTACCCAGACTATTATCAATCTCTTGACATAACTTGCCACCTGATTACTATCAATCTCTTATATGCTTGGTTGCTTGTTAATTATCATCATCCTGTCATGCTATCACTTTACACCAGCATGATATACTTGACTTGTGATTATCATTCTTACGGGAACTTGACTTATTATCCTGTATCATGATCAGTGACTTGTTTTCCTGCTTTACATGCAGTGACCTGACTATATAGTACTTATGTACTCCTTATTCCTGATCATGTCTATTTCTGTTTTTCCCGTAAAGTGATAATTAAACTATTGAATCTTAAAAAGGACCAACTTATTGGGTCGGGGGAAACATGCGGATATCGATATGTGTTCGTGTTTACAGTGGCATTAGGTTGTGCACTATATATCCGGTCTTACCTGTGGTACTCCAGGGGACCGAGGGGAGTGCTTTCTCCCTTTCCTGTTTACTGTCATGACAAGGGCATACATAAGTCCCTCCTGTTTAGCCTTGCGGCAGGTTCCGTCTTCAAGCAACGGAACAATCCTGGGCGTGGTCCCGGGTATGCACGGGACCCACTGTAAACATAGTTCGTTGATACAACCGCTGTTCCAATAACAACCTCGACTTGCTTATATATGGATGTATGTGAGTTGGCCGTACACCGAGCCACATACCTAGATATATGGGTTAGACGAGTAATAATAAAGTGTCATAATAACCGCTTTTTAAGTTGTAAGTAGAGGTATGTGGAATGGGACGCATACCAAAGCCTGCAACTTAAACGGCTATGAATCTGTGTTGTGCCTTACCGTATTTGCTTTTTCCGGACTTTATATCGGATTTCGTGTTTTATGAGTATTATGGTAGTTCGGATTGGTTTTATTCGGATTCCCTGTTTTATGATTATCATGCCATATCTATTCTTACCTGCTCTATCCTATCTGCCTACTGAGTATTCCCACTTGATATATGCATTATTGTGCTCACCCTGCTTCACCACTTGGTTTTGCTTCTACACTCGCCTGGGGAGTATCATTTGACTCCCCTGGATTCTCACGTCCAGGTCTTGGAGCTAGGAGCGGGTGTTCAGAGTAACGCAGCAGTAGCGTGGATCTTCAGCCGACCTTTCGGAGCTCCATCCTTCCAGACCCCTTTGTGCCTCTCGAGTTTTCCCATAGCAAACTCGTGAGTGCTCTTTTATACTCTTCACTTGTACAGTTCTTGCATACTTGTATGTGAGCTCCCTTTTATACAGTCATATATTGTATATCTTTTGTATTCCCGCATTTGCGCATACTAGTGATATGATATTCATGTAATATTGTGACCACTTCTGATGATAACTGTGTAATTGTATATATATGTTGGAATGTATAATGCACCAATTGCTTCCGTACTCTGATTCTTGTCTGTACTGATGCTTAGCGTATATACGGGAGGGTAGTTCTGACCTACGTATATACGTTGCAGTGACGTCCCCGTATCCGTGGAATCGGGGCGTTACAAAAGCCGCGTCCCTTGAGCAGACAAGGCTGCGTCTCTCGTGTCTGCTCGACCCGCGTCTTTCTTAGCAAGACAGATTCGCGTTATTCAGAACCGCGTTTCGCCTGGTGATTGACGCCGCGTATCATCAAAAGGACTTAGCGAAATCTAAGTTCCTGTAAAATGATGACCGCGTTCCAATCTGTGATTAATGCTGCGCGAAATATCAGTTCCTATGAAATGATGACCGCGTTCCACCCCGTGATTAACGCTGCGTCTCATTCCTATAGACTGATGACCGCGTCTCACTATGTGGATCAATGCCGCGTCTCGTCGAGTAGACTCGGAGTCAACGCCGCGTTTTATTGAAAGAACTTGGTCTTACCTAAGTTCAGTATTCACAACCAGTGATCAGGAAGTTGGATTCACCCACAGCTAAACAAAGAAGGTGGAGCCAAAAACTTCACAAAAGCTTTTATTATATCAAAAAATGGTAAAAGTGGATACAAACACTCTTGATAGATAGAGTGTCCTTTTTCTTTACAAAAAGAAAAAGAAAAGAAGGCTAAATGTCCTGGTTCGCCAAGGAACGGATTTGTTCCTTGAGGCGGTGAATCTCGTGTTGGCGCGTCCTTTCAGCTTCCATAATAGCCCGGTCCCGCAGCTCCTCTTCAGATAAGAAATTTCTTGCGGCCAGCTCCGCTCGCAGAGATTCCACCCTGGAAGAATGCAGAGACAGACTCTCTTCAGCTCGCGCCTTAGCCGCCTGTTGCTCCGCAAGCTCCTCTTTGATGGTAACAAGCTTCTTCTCATTGATTGCAAGCACAACTTCTGCCTTGGCAATGGTGTCCCGAGCTTTGGCAATGGTGTCCCGAGCGCTGAGGATGACGTGCTCCGTGCTCCGCATGACAATCTCGGATTCCCTTGAATTGTCAGTCAGTTTCTGACATTCAGCCTGGGAATATTCGAGGCTGCGGATCTCTGCATCTATTCGTGCCTCTGCCTCCTGTCGCTCTTGTTCTTGAGCAGCTAAGAGCCGGGTTAGGGTGGCCTGGGCCTCACTAGAAGAGCTGGCATTTTCCAAAGACTTCAGCTCATGCAGATCATCTCCCAGTTGCTCCACCACCCGCAGACACGCCTGGGCAAGTGAGGGGCCTCCGGTTAATTCGACGTTCTCGGCCAGATTCCTGAGAAGCGTCTGGGCAAAAGCGAAGGAGCTGCTTCCACGTAAGATGAGATCAATACATGATCCCATCGAAGCAAAGAATTGCTGCACCATCTGGCGTGCGAGTTCCCCCATATCGTCACCACCTGGGAAGCTTCCCGACCCCTTTTCTGTCACGGGATAAGGGATATAAGGCGGATCTTCTCCCATAAGAGTTGTGCTGACCACCGATACGGCTAGAACAGAAGCAGCCTCGGGCACTTCCGGAGGTGTTATCTCGGCAGGAACCTCCACAGCTAATGATGGAGTAGCAAGCGCAACCTCCTCAGAAGCTTCAGCCGAGACTTAAGCTGTGTGGCCTCTTAGAAGGGTACCGACCGCTGGACTCTCCACCTGAGCCCCCTCAGTCCTCTCTGCAAGTTATTGTGACATTAGCCACAAAGGAGAAAAGCGAAACATTCAAAATATCAGAACTTCCTTACCATCTGGGAGGCCCAGAGATGCCGAATCCTTGGGCAAATCTTGCGGAGTGGAAGTCTCCCTGGCTCCAATGGTAACCCCTTCATCCTGCAGAGTGGGTTCTTCCCCGGCCTTAGGGGTTGCCTCCTCTTCCGGCAAAGGAGAAACCTCCCCGGCATCAGTAGTTGCCCCCGCTGGAGTTATCTCGGCAACCAAAGCCGTGACCCCTTCTGGCTGGGTCAACTCTTGTACCATTTTCTCGATCTGCGAGGAGGGTGCAGCCTCGACATTCTCAGCCAATCCTACAATATAAAAGGGAGAATGTTAAAGCCTCCTCTTCAAAACTAAAAAGGGAAATTAGGTCAAAAGATGGAAAGAGTACCTTCAGCAGGGATAATCGCTAGCGGTGATACAGTCGATGGCTCACCCTCATATTGTTCCTCCTCCGAGATGTGGAAGAATTTGCTCTGATTAGGAAGAGCGGGTTCATCGCCATAGTCGATCTCGTCTTCAAAGGCGCTTTCCCCGATAACGAAGAAGACGACAGCGCAACACGAGGAAGCTCCGCAACAGGAGCCTTACCTCCAATTACCCCAGTGGTAGGACTAGGGTCGACTGCCCTAAGACTGGAAATGAAGACGCTAGGAGACCCCGGCTGCTGTGCCTCGTCTCTCCCTTCATGAGCAGAAGAAGGCTCGGGTTGAGCTGAGATGCCTGCAATCTCAACATCCCCTCCAGTCATTATGTCGACCTCCAGTGACTCGTCCTCTTCGGCGGTGGTGGACTCGTCAACAAGCTCCCCTTCCTCCACGGTCTTGCTGTGCGACCTAGGAGCACGGACCAAGCTTGGAAAATCTTCATCTTCTGGCGGTTCCTCAACTCTAACAGGGACATCTTCAGGAGGAGCCTCAACTCCAGCAGAGATGTCTCCGGATTGAGAGACTTCAGCCGTTAAGTCCCTCCGAGCCTTCTTTGGGGCAGACTCAGCAATAGAAGCAGAGCGTCGACGACGCTTGCTCACCACCTGCTTAGACCTCCTTGCCCGCGGCTCCTCCCTCGTGGCTGGTGGCTCCGCCCTTGTCGCTCGTAGCTCTGCCCTTGCCGGTCGCGGCTCCGCCCTCACTGCTGGGGGCTCCCTCCTCGATCGTCTCCCAACCTCCTTCTGAGCTTTCAGGTACTGGTTGATGAGTTTCATCTGTTTACCAGACTCCGACCTCGTCTCGAGATCTGCATTGATGCTCTCAATGCATGAGAACTCCGGAACAAAATCTGGTGTCTGGTTGGCTTGGGAGTACCAAGTGCAGAAACTGAAGCTCGTACGGCACTTGGGCCCCTCGATAGGTAGACGGAATGTTGCTCCCGTCCCTCCGACCACACTGTAGTACCAGGCCCGAGCACCTTCAAACAGATTGCCTTCGAAGGCAAGTTGAGTATTGGGATTGCCGACGTAGAGTTGATCGTAGCCGAACTGTCGGGCGAATCGACTCGGCATATACGGCTCAATAGTGCATGAAGTCCCTTGCCGGAACAGCACATATCCTGGCCGGATGTTGATCAACCACCAGAAGAGTCCCGCAGACAGTTGCGAGAAGCCATCCCGGCCAGCAACATCAGCAGACAGCTCCCGAGAGCTACACCAGGAATCTCTGGAGAGCAGCGATTGAGCTGGTAATTCGTGGCGATTGATAGACGCTTCCGAACATAATAGATGTAGGCGTCACACCATTCCGAACGTTCCAGCCGCTGCACAAATGGGACATGACCCGCACCCCCACGCGCCGCCGTCATCAAGGAAGGGCAGTGCATCACATACCAAGCCATGAGGTACGTGTAAGGCAGCTCGATCCGAGGGTTGGGACGCTTCACCATTGGATTCCCCTCTGAGTCAACATATGGCTTTCCATGGGAATCAACAGTTTTCGGGGGTTCGCAGAAACTTTTGGTTAACGCCCGCAGCCCGCTCTGAATGCCAGCCGCTACGGCCGGAAGAAGGGATATGGGGCTGCCATGAGCCAGGAGCACCGCCGGGTATACCACGTCGGCAACAATAACTTCGTGTGGCAGCGTGGGCACCACACATCTCTTCAGCCACAACATCAGGAAGCCCGCCAACATTGCTCGATCAGAGATGGGAGTCCGGGCTTGATGGTGAAAGCTTTCAAAGACCAAGTCAGGGTCGAAACCATCCTCGTTCGACTCCGTGGTGTAGAAGCTGTTCGGAGCTTGGTCGATCCTGTCTTCAATTTCCCTATCGGAGCTGGGAGCCAGTCGGATTATCGGGAGGTCTTTCTTGTGGACATTGTTGAACAGATAACAAGCCCAAGACAACTGCTTGACTCCTCCTGACCTCCAGGCAGTTATCTGGCCGCAGATGTGGAAGTGGCACATCACCTCCCAGTAGGTCTCATATATTGCGGGAAACTCTTTTTCCAAAAAGTGGAGCTCCTTAGTGGTAGGGACATATTCCTCATAAGGAATGTCCCCTGACGCCAGCCCCGAAACCTCATGCAGCTCGTGCAGCGCCAGGCCCATCTCTCCAACCGGGGTGAAGAATGTCCCCGTCAGAGAGTTATATCGCTCCAGGACTCCGAAGAAATTATGAGAGCTTGGTGGGATACCCCACTGCACGGCCCTGATTGCTGGGTACAATCCCACACGCTCTAGCAGCTCCTTGAGTTCGATAAGGACGAAACCCACCATTCTGCCCCACCAAATATTCCCCGTAGAATGGATCCACCCATGCGCACGGAACTCGGTAGGATAGTCACCCTCCGCTTCCATAAATGAGTTAAGGAAGGTAGCGGCAAGCTGTGGTATCTCCCCGACCGGAACATCGGACTTGCGCGACACGGGGAACAGGCCGACGACCGACCTGTCATGACTATCATAGCGGTGTACCTTCTGGAAGCTCAAGGCACCGAGTGTGATCTCAGGGACATATTGGGAAACATCCCATTCCATCTTCCGAGGGATGGACATGTGTTGGAAGTAGGACAACGGGAACATCCTCTCCATATCTGGAAGAAACAATCTTCCATCCTTTATCTGACGGAGCCATTTGTAAGTTCCTTCAGACACGCGACGGCCGTCGTCATGGACGTGATCCCCGAAGAAGAAGGCAGGCTTCTCCAGCCTGACACCATCATCCGTTTTGAATGCGACATCGGTCATAAGCGCCCGGAAGGTTCTCCTGTCAACATTGGAGAGCCTCTCCCTACGATCTGGCGACTGGTCAGCAGTCACTGGGACACTCATTCTTTGCACGAAGGTCAAGCCCCGGTCGGCGCCTCCTACATGACCAAAGTGGCGTATCTTGGCGAGCGAGCCAGGAATATGTCGCACTGCAAAAGAAAAGGACACTTAGTCAGATACTTCATTAAAAGCAAGGAAAAATGCTAAGTGTTCATGACCCAAACGCAGAAGAGAAACTGGACGCAGGAATTATCAAAATTCGCGTCCAGACCTGCGAATCTGCGTCCAAACGCAGAAGAGATACTGGGCGCAGAAGTTATCAAAACCCGCGTCAAGATCTGCAAATCCGCGTCAAGTGGCACAGAACGCAAGGATCAAATCCGCGTTCTGCAAACCAAGACCGCGTCCAGATCCTTCACAGTTAGAAAATCTCCAAGTGAAGGACCCGAAGTGCAGAGTTCACTGGCGTTGGGTCATCAAACCCGCGCCTCGGTTATCAACTCAAAGACCGCGTCCGAGACTGCGTCTGAGAATCAAACCGGTTCATATTCTGTGTTAAGAGTTTTTTTTTTAGGGTTCTCTAAAACTTCCAGTAACGGTGAAGCTTAGCCAAAATGGCATCTTTACCTCGGAAAACATCCTGCACGGAGGAAGCGCCCCCTTGGGCCTCGGCAATGGTCGCCTTGGAGGACGACGCGGTCGGCTTAGCCTTGGGTGCCATTGGTGATCAGAGGTCAATGAAGAAGATGAGCAGTAATGGAGAAGAAGAACTCTCTTAAATCTCTGAGTAAGCGCGTTCGGAGAAGAAGACAAATCTCTCTAACTGTGGCCTTTTATAGGCACAAAGATTCGCGAAGATACGCGGCGTGTGGCCCGGTAGACGCTGCAGCGAGTCGCCGCTTAACGCGTGTAACAAAATCGTTTCTGAACGGAGAAGATCATGCGTCGCAACCCCGCCACGAGTCAGCAGTCGACACGTGGAGCAGTTCATTTAATGAACCAGGAAATCCGCGCGCCAAAAGGCGAAATTTCGCCGGTTTCCTAGGCCAGCTGGCGGCGTAATCATGACATGGCACAGAATTCGCGCCCAACGAACGCACCTCCTCGATGGACATGCCACGTCAGCCTCTCCATGAATGCATTCGGAAGGTCGCGTCTCTCTAAGAAATTCGCGTCCTTCCAGTCTGGCCAAATATCGCGTCTGCCTTATGAAGATCAGTCGCGTCTCCATTGCCAAAGGACGCACGTTACAGAAATCGCGCCTTTACAGCAGTACCATCTCTGCTTTTTGAAAAAGAACCTGCGTTTGGCCTCTTGCTTCTGCAAAATCAGTTCAACAGTACACTGACGCAAGCAGACGACCAACCACTCCTGGCTTAAAGCGCGCCAGTGACAGACTAAAAGCAATCGGGGAGGTTTAAACTGTGCATCTAGACACTCAACATGATCAACTCTGGGGCTTCAAAGAGTTCAACAGTACACTCACGAAGACCAACTCCAGATAAGATTAAACCCGGAGCATCAACAGTCTAGTCATGAAGGCGAACTCAGCTAGAGTCCAAAGTATTTCGAAATCCGTCCCAGTTAACTGCGGAATGTCGAAAACTTTGGAGGGGGTTCTGTAGGCTGTCTAAAAATCACACAGACAAGCCACCAAAACGCAGAGATTCAAGATCAAGGCGCGTTGGCTCAACGCCCGCGTCTCAGCATCAAGGCGCGTTGGCTCAACGCCCGCGTCTCAGCATCAAGGCGCGTTGGCTCAACGCCCGCGTCTCAGCATCAAGGCGCGTCGGCCCGAAGCCCGCGTCTCAGCATCAAGGCGCGTCGGCCCGAAGCCCTCGTCTCAGCATCAAGGCGCGTCGGCCCGAAGCCCGCGTCTCAGCATCAAGGCGCGTCGGCCCGAAGCCCGCGTCTCAGCAACAAGACGCGTTGGCTCGACACCCGCGTCTCGGTTGCAACTACCCGAAATAAGGGGCCAGTCACCGCGCATGTAGCGGGTAGTGGCCCCTCATTGTGGAGCGTTTTCAGGGGGCACGTTCATCCCCAGGGACCTCTATAAATAGCCCTGTTGACATCAACAGAGACACACACGCATAGAGAGATACACGCACAATCACCGGACGAAGGCATCACCAACAGAGAAGGAGAGAAGACTCTTCAGCAAGCTTACTGTGTACTAGCTGCTCTTTGCCTAGCTCCTCTTCTAGAGTTTTGGTAGACAGAGCCGAGTTACTCTCTCTACCGACCAAAGAGAAGATCCCCGACGGTCCAAACAGCCATCCGGTCAACAGAGAACAAGATTCACTCTCCACCGCCACACGAAGAACCCAGCATTAAACAAAGGGGGGATTCAAGACTCAACATCCTCCCTCCCTTGTAACCGGAAAGAAAGGAAAGTCTGGTTGTAATTGTTTCAACTGATTCAAGGAAATATTTTACACCCCGATTCTTCTCCCCTAATCTCCTTCCGGGCACCTACACTATGTTGACGACATCGCAGTAAAAAGTCGCACTAAAGGTGATCATATAGCTGATCTGAAGGTTATCTTCGACATCATCCGGGCCCATCAATTTAAGATGAACCCCACCAAGTCCTTCCTGGGGGGGCCAGTGGCAAGTTCCTAGGGTTTGTAGTGACTTCCACAGGAATTCATTTGGACCTGGAAAAGGTTCGTGCTATCCAGGAGATGCAACCTCCGAGAAACCTCAAGGAGCTCAGGGGATTGCAAGGACGATTGGCGTACATCCGAAGGTTTATCTCAAATCTCTCCGGAAGATGACAACCCTTCACCAATTAATGAAGAAGGGTGTTTCGTTTATTTGGGATAATGCTTGCCAACAAGCATTTGAGGAAATTAAATAATACCTCACACGACCACCAGTCCTTGCAGCTTCGGTATCCGGAAAACCTTTCCTGATCTACGTCCGAGCGATGGATCATTCTTTAGGAGCTCTACTAGCTCAGAATGATGATCAAGGACGAGAGCAAGCAATCTACTATTTGAGTAGAATAATGATCAGAGCCGAACATCGGTACAACCCGATCGAGAAGGAATGTTTGGCATTGGTGTTTGCTATTCAGAAAATGTGACACTACGTGGTAGGCCAGACAATAAACGTCATATCAAAAGTCAACCCCTTACGGTTACTCATGACAAAGCCTTCATCGTTAAATGGCCGATTGACAAAGTGGGCCATATTGCTATCCCAATATGAAATGCACTTTTTACCACAAAAAGCTGTGAAGGGACAAGCGGTGGCGGATTTCCTGGCTGAGCATCCAGACCCGAGGGCAGCCAAACTTTACGAGGATCTCCCAGATGAGGTCGCTGAAGTCTGCCTGACCCAGACATCGTTTGAAAGACAAGTATGGCAACTTTTCTTTGACGGCGCATCGAGAACAAGCCCAAAAGGACATATAGTGGCAGGAGTAGGAGTAGTACTCGTCTCCCCACAGAACTATGTGATTCCTCGAGCTGTCTCGTTAACCGAACCTTGCTCTAACAATGTAGCGGAGTACAATGCCCTTTTGATTGGGATGCAACTCGCCGGTGAGATTGGCGTTAAAAATCTCGAGGCATATGGTGACTCCAAACTCATCGTCAGCCAAGTTCGCGGAGAGTACGAAGTCAGACATGAAGACCTAGTACCCTATTACAACGCAACTGTCCGCATGGCCGAGAGGTTCACGAACTTTTTCATCGACCATGTACCGCGCAAGCAAAATGCGCATGCAGATGCACTAGCGTCTCTCGCTGCCTCTTTAGCCCTTCCAGCCGGAGCAGTGGAGAAGATATTTGTCCACAGCCATGACCTGTATTGCCCGAGACTTGCTCTTGAGGACTACCAGGAGCCAACAGGAGATTGTCAAGGCAAAGAAGCGCTTGAGTCGTCAACCGGTCCAGAACCTAGAGACTGGCGATTCCCCTATATTGATTACGTCTTGTACGGCATCCTGCCTGAGGACACTAAAGAAGCGGCTGCCATTCGAAGGAAAGCCCCCAAATTCTACTATAATGCGATTACGCGAACATTGTATCGTCAATCGCATGACGGGATCTTGCTCCGCTGCCTTTCACCAAAAGAGGCACAGGAAGTATTGAAAGAAGCCCATGACGGCATATGTGGAGCCCATCAACCTGGCCCAAAACTTGCATACCGACTCCAAAGGTTGGGATATTATTGGCCCAAGATGATTGCTGACGCCATCACTTATGCCAAAAGATGTCACGCCTGCCAAGTGCATGGCGATTTCATCCATCAAGCGCCGGGGTATCTTCACCCTACGACCTCTACCTGGCCATTTGAAATGTGGGGGATGGATGTAGTTGGCCCTATTAGTCCACCATCATCAAAAGGACATCGGTTCATTTTGGCCATAACCTTTTACTTCTCCAAATGGGCTGAAGCCGTCCCTTTGAAGGAGGTGAAGTCATCAGACATGATCAAATTCGTCAAACATCATGTCATTTACCGTTTTGGTGTACCTCAGCGAATCATCCACGACAATGAACCCCAGTTCATCAGCCAGGCTTTCCAGAGGTTCTGCGCTAAGTTCAGAATACAGAGTGTGTCCTCAACGGCATACTATCCCGCCGCTAATGGTCTCGCAGAAGCTTTCAACAAGACCATTAGCAAGCTTCTAAAGAAATTCATCTCGAAAAGTCAACGTGACTGGGACGACAGGCTAGGTGAATGCTTATGGGCCTATCGCACAACTGTGCGAACCCCAACTAAAGCTACGCTATTCTCTTTGGTATACGGGTGTGAAGCGTGCTTCCACTGGAAATCCAAATTCCGTCTCTACGCGTCGCCTTGACAGCGGACATGACAAATGAGGAGAAGCATCGACAGCGACTCCATGAATTGGAGGCCTTAGATGATAAACGTCTGCAGGCCCAACAACAGATCGAGCTCTACCAAGCTCGGATTACCAAAGCCTTCAATAAGAAAGTTAAAGTGCAAACTTTCTAGAAAGGTGACCTTGTCTTAGCCGTCAGAAGACCTATGGTGAGGACACATAAGACAAAAGGAAAGTTCCAGCCCAAATGGGAAGGACCATTTGTAGTAGAGTCAGTCTACTCAAATGGATCATATCGCCTCATAACCTCAAATGGCGATACACTCATGATGCCGATCAATGGCAGATTCTTGAAGAAGTACTATCCTTAATAGTACTCCTCCTGATCAAGTTAAAAGTACACCTCTGATCAAAACAAGAAGAGCATCTTCATTAACATCCGACGCCTCCGACGGCTAAGGATAGAGGAAAATGTTGGCTTCTAAGCCCAACATAAGTCTTCGACAACTCATCATGCTGAGGGAATAGCATGGCTAGCCCAACTCAAACGGTAGTTGGTAAAGGCACCTCAAATCCGTTGACAGCTGAGGGTTTGCTAAAAACACTGGGTTCTAATGTTCCCATCTTCATTAACATCCGACGCCTCCGACGGCTAAGGATAGAGGAAAATGTTGGCTTTTAAGCCCAACATAAGTCTTCGACAACTCATCATGCTGAGGGGAATAGCATGGCTAGCCCAACTCAAACGGTAGTTGGTAAAGGCACCTCAAATTCGTTGACAGCTGAGGGTTTGCTAAAAACCCTGGGTTCTAATGTTCCCATCTTCATTAGCATCCGACGCCTCCGACGGCTAAGGATAGAGGAAAATGTTAGCTTTTAAGCCTAACATAAGTCTTCGACAACTCATCATGCTGAGGGGAATAGCATGGCTAGCCCAACTCAAACGGTAGTTGGTAAAGGCACCTCAAATCCGTTGATAGCTGAGGGTTTGCTAAAAATCCTAAGTGGATGTAGTTCCACTCTTTCCTCAAAAAAAAAATCCCTTACCAATTCTCATCTACAGAATGGTAGGTCTACAAAATACAATCATTGCTACGTTAACACTATACCTCTGGTAATGAAAATTTTCAATACTCCTTATCGAGTACAAACTTTGCTTGTCAACTTTACATAGAGTAGCGAACCTTCAAATTTGCCAAGTTAACACTATATCTCTGGCTCTTCAAACTTCACTTATCAATTCTCATCAATAGAATGACAGGTCCTCAAATTACTCGTATCGCAAACCAATTTTTTTCAAGTTAATACCACACCTCTGACAAATTACTGTTAAGTTAATATTACACTTCTAACAATAATCAAGTTGCTGCCAAGTTCAATGTTAAACCTCTGACAGTCATTTTTCCCTCAGACTTCCATATCGAAGCTGAAATGAACGATGCTAAGTTTAATACTACACCTCTAGCATCCAAGTCATTGCTAAGTTTAACAATACACTTAAGGCCATGACTTTCCCTCGGACTTCCTTGTTAAAGTCGAGATGACCAATGCCAAGTTCAAAATTACACCTCTAGCATTACCCTCACTGCCAAGTTAAACATCACACCTATGACAGTGACACTTTCAGTTTTCCCAAATGAAAGCTGAAATGCTTCTGAGTCAAGTTAATATCACACCTCTGACTCACATTCTTGTCAAGTTAACATCACACTTCTGACAAGACGACATTCAACCCGTTTAGTTAATATCACACCTCTAACGGTAAAAACTTTCCTAGATCCCCTGCAAATCTAGTCTCACTTGTGATTCTCCTCAACAGAACAACAAGTCTACCTAAAAAACATTGTTAGGTTAACATTACACCATTAACAGTGTTTTCATTAACTCCCCAGCTAATCTTAATCAAGTTAATCCTAAACCTCTGATAAAGGCTCATCTTCCCTGGGGGTACAAATTCTACCTGTCACTTTCCTTTATAGAGTGACAGGTCCACAAAATTATCTTATCTCTGTCAAGTTAATATCACACCTCTGACAACATTGTTAAGTTCCTGAAATAGGATCTCTCTCCACAAAATGTGACTCGTTAAGATTATCAATCATAGTTTTGACAAGTCAAAGATTCTTTACTTCTATTCGTCTGACTTTCAGTACAAAAAGGGTGTTCAAGACAATAGAAGAAGACAAAAAGGAAATGTGTCGCTTTTATTTATATCCAACATATGAAAATGATACAAAACGCTCTCTTATTTAAGAAGATTGAGTGTTACAGATAAAGGAGTACGAAGAAGTCCCCCTCTCTCTCGAAGGTTGTACTCATTCCTTGAAGCTGCTCACAATTCCAAGTACAAGATGTTTGGAAAGGCGCCAAAGTAGGATTGAACACCGTGGCGACGATCGGAAGCTGATTGCACCACGACGCATGATGTAAACATTGAAATAGCCCATCGTTGACCAAGAACAATGGTGTTTTTAAGTTCGAAAGGCAGCAGAATCTTCTGATTCCACCTGACCATCCGAAGCGGCGGGGTATGATCTTTCATTGATGAACATCTCCACTACCAGAAAGTCATCCAATGAGCATGGAGTTTTCATCGATGTCACTTCTGGGGTAGGTGAAGGGAGAATTCAAGACCATACCCACCACTATATCCACCGCCATACTCACTCTGACCATGCCATGCCAAGAGGCATGACCGGTGCATTGAATCCAAAGAGATCTTGGCGAGTGTCAGGACCCATGACTTCTTCTCCAGTGGTCGACCATCGAAAAAGTTCGCTGGCCGATATATTCTCCCAAGGGCCCAGCGAACATGAAAAGGGATGATTAAGCCTACCTGCAAAAAGCAAAAGAGCTGAAACTTAGTATATTTCAACAAGAAAGACTGAGTGACAGACGCAGCTATTGTGGAAAGCTTCAGACGCAGGAATGACCCGCGCAGTGAACCAAACTTTTGCGGTGGCAGAAACAGACATGATCAAAGCTGTGATACACACAGAATTCAGACGCAGTCTGGTTTTGCATCCGTGTCTAAGGTATGAGGCGCAAAAAGAATTAGACGCAAATATTGCCGTCTCCCTATTCGACAAACAGGGGTTGCAAAATTCAGGCCTGAAACTTTCAACCTAGGTTGAAATTCTTCTAAGTCGACAGCCTTAGCGCGAGCTCTGTATGTAAAGCTCGCAGTCCAGGTGCAAAAGTCCATCATACTCGCGTCTAGAAGAATTTTGAGTCAGAGTTTTCTGAATGGCGCAACTCCCAAAAGGTGAGCGCACCAACCAGACTTCAGAAGAAGGTCAAGAAGATGAATCTCTTTAAGAGATAGCAAAACTACAAACCAGTGAGGGCTGAAAATTTCATGGCAGACCAGGAAGTCATACCCGCAACAACCCCCATTAAGGGTTGAACTTTCTGCATCAAGGCGTGGATATAAAAGGTGCTCAAGGAGACGCTTCTTGATATTGAAATCACTTGACAGTGATAATCTTTTGGAGCGATTAAACAGAAGCATGATAGCTCTGGGTCATCATCATCCATGGAGGCAAGTCCCAGATACAAGTCCTTGAAGAGAAAAGGCAGAATCGCTCAGAGCATTCGCTCTCAAAGGAAAGCAGTCTAAGTAATGGACTGCTAAAAGGAGAGGGTGAGGCCTATTTATAGGGAACCTATAGAGCCTGTAATCAATGGCTCACTAATCAGAACCGTCGGCTTTAATTCCCGCATGCATGTCAAATCCCAGTAAAGGGCTGACGCGTGGACTATCGCTTCGAGAAGCATCGAAGACTCGAGTCTCCAACCGCCAGTACCGGTCTGGCATTTAAAGGCATTAATGCCTAAGCCCAATGAAGGGCTGACACGTGGACTGCCCGTCGGGAAACGTCAGATGATACGAGTCCCCAATCATCAACATCGACTGGACATTTAAAGATCCAACGAAATCTTTATGACAAGCTGCATGTAACGCCTGGGAAGTTGCACCAAACGCAGGCCCGAGAGCTTTGTCCAGGAACTTGCATCCCTTTCGGCGTCCTCTTTCTTTTTAGTTAAGAAAACTGCGATCGCGTCTCTCGGAGCAGTTCAGAGCTGCGTTCCCTTAGCAAGGAGGGACCCATTCTGAGGGTCGCGCTTGGAAATCATATAAAAGTGGAAAGCTGCGTCCTGAGACTTGTGTCCTCAACGGAGAAGGCCTATGGCATTCACAAGTATCTTGGGGCTGCGTCTACATGGCAAGATGATAATGGTGTTCCTATCATAAACTCAATATAATTTGAGTTTGCACCAGGTCAAGGACTCAGTGTCGCGTCCTCATATCTATGCATTAGTTTTGAGGAGCATAAGACCGCATCTTCGCGGCATCCTGAATTCTATACTTGGGCAGAGTTAAGGGCTGCGGCCAGGGAGCCGCACCCAAAACTGCGTCCTTCGCGCCAACTGGAACCGCGTCTCAATTGACAGGTCAGAGTCGCGTTTCTCGGGACTGCGTCTCCACCACAAAATCAGAACCGCGTTTGGCAAACTCAGTTCATCCTGAGTTTATCCAGAGTCAGTCAAAGATCATAACCAAAGAGTGCAGCTAAGAAATTGGATTCATCTACAGTGGGATATTGAAGATGGAGCGAAATCTCAAAGACTTTTATTATTTAAGCCAAAAATGATAAAAGTAATACAAACACTCATGATGAATAGAGTGCTCTCTTCTTTACAAAACAAAAAAAAGGAGAGAGAGAGAAGAAAGAGAAGGCTAATAATCTTGATTAGCCAAAGAACGGATTTGTTCTCGGAGGTGATGTATCTCATGCTGACGCACTTTCTCAGCCTCCATGAGGGCTTGGACCCACAACTCCTCCTCAGTTAAGAATTTCTTCGTAGCCAACTATGCTCATAAGGACTCCAATCTGGAGGAATGAGCAGAGAGGTTTTCTTCAACTTGCGTCTTGGCAGCTTCCAGCTCTTCCAACTTCTTCCTGGTAGTGGCAAGCTTATGCTCGTTGATTGCAATCAAGGCCTCCGCCTTAGCTATGGTGGCCCGAGCACTGATAATAACCTGCTCTGCGCTCTGCATGACGAGTTCAGATTCCCTTGAATTGCCAATCAGCCTTTGATGGTCAGCCTGGAAATGTTGGAGATGGTGGGTCTCTTCAGCTATCCTTTCCTCCATCTCCTTTCGCTCTTGTTCTTGAGCAGCAAGAAGCCTAGTCAGGGTTGCTCGGGCCTCGTGAACTGAGCCAGCGTCTTCCAAAGACTTAAGCTCTTTCAGATCACTCCCCAACTGCTCCACCAGCAGCAGACACGCCCTAGCCTGTGAAGGACCTCTAGTATGACTGATGTTCCCGATCAAATTCTCGAGAAGCACTCGGGCAAATTCGAAAGAACTGTCCCCAGAGAGGATGAGGTCAATACATGATCGCATGGAAGCAAAGAACTGCTGCACCATTTGGCGTGCCAGTTCCTCCATGATATCATTGGCTGGAGAGAACTCTACTGATGTACTCCCAGATCCCCTTTCTATCACAGGGCGAGGGATGGGAATCAACTCGTCCCATGCAGAAGTAGGGTCAACAACAGGCGCGGTAGAAGCTGAGATGGTCGCCGGCACTTCTGGCTCAGTTACGACTGTCGTAGCAGCCTCCATGGTAACTGAAGTAGCAGCGAACCTGGCTTCTTCGGAACCCTCGATCGAGGGTTGAATTGTATTGCCTGCTGGGTCAACGCTGGCTGCCCCTGCTGAGTCGACGTTGACTGCCAAGTCCTCTGCCTGAGCTTCCCCAGCACTCTCTGCAGATCACCAAAACGTCAGTCATGACAATAAAAGGAAAATATTCAAAACGTCAATATTTCCTTACCAAGCCGAGGGTCCAAAGACGGCAGATCCCTGGGCAAATCTTGCAAGGTTGAGGTTTCCCCGACCTCAATAATTGCCCTCTCTTGAGGCATCTCAATGGCAGGAGCCTCAACACCCTCCTGCTGGGCCAGCTCCTGTATCATCTCCTCGATATGGGAGGAAGTCGCAGCCTCACTGTCCGCGGCCAACCCTGCAGCATAAAGGAAAAATGTCAGAACCTTTTCCCTAGTTAAAAAAGGAAACCGGGTCAACAAGACGATAAGAGTACCTTCAACAGCAGCAATTGGTGCTACTGACGAAACCGTCACAGGGTCGCACCTGTGTATTTCTTCCTCCGAGATATGTGAGAATTTGCTTGGATCTGGAAGAGCGGGTTCATCGCCAAAATTGACTTCATCGCCAAAATTGACTTCGTCCTCGCCGGACGATGAAGACGATAGTTCAACGCAAGAAGCCTCGGCAATTGAGGTCTTGCCACCAAATACCCCAGTAGTAGGACTAAGGTCAACTACTCGCGAGCTGGAGATTAATACACCAGGAGACCCAGGCTGTTGTGCCTCATCTCTCCTTTCATGAGCCGAAGAAGACCCTGGTTGAGTTGAGACCCCCGGAATCTCAACATCATCCTGCCCATCAGGGCAACCTCGAGTCGCTCGGCCTAATCAGGTGCGATGGGTTCATCAGCAAGCTCCCCTTCTTCTAAAATTACGGGGCCCCTGCTGCGCAATCCATGAGAACGAACAAGGGGGCGTCGTCTTCCTCCTCCTCTTCTTCCCTCTGCTCTTCAACGCCGGAAGGGACGGTCTCTTCAGCCGCCAAGTCTTTCCTAGCCTTCTTCGGGGCAGGCTCAGCTGTGGAAGTAGAGGCAGGCTCAGCTTGGAGAGTAACGCCATGAGGACGTTTATGCACCGCCTGTCGACGCCTTCTGGCAGACTGCTCCCTAGGTGTGGCTGTTCTCGGCTTCCTTTGTGTCTCCCCTCTGGCCTCCCTCTGAGCCGCCTGATATTCATCGATGCCTCGCGAGCGCTTGTTGGACCAACTCGAGCTCTCCAGCCGCTGCACAAAGGGGACAAACCCCTCAGACCGAGACAGTGGAGTCATCAGTGAGGGGCAGTGCATCACGTACCAAGCCATTAGGTACGTGTAGGGAAGCTCGATCCGAGGGTTAGGGGTCTTCACTTTCGGCCTTCCCTCTGAGTCGACCTCCGGTTTACCTTGGGAGTCGACGATGGCCTCCACCCTGCACAGGCTCTGAGTCAGGGCCCGCAACCCGCTTTGGATACCGGCCACCATTGCCGGAAGGAGAGCTATGGACCTACCATAGGCCAGCAACACCGCCGGATATACCACGTCGGCAACAATCACCTCATGCGGCAGTGTCGGCACTCACAGCGCTTCAACCACAGCATGAGGAAACCCGCCAGCAGTGCCCGGTTAGAAATAGGGACCCGGGTCTGGTGATGGAAACTTTCAAAAACCGTGTCAGGTTTGAAAGTGTCTTCGTTCGACTCTGTGGTATAAGAACTCACAGAGGCGTCGATCCTCTCGGCGATTTATTCGTCAGAGCTGGGAGCCATACTGGTCACTGAGTGGTCTTTCTCAGTGATACCATTAAACAAGTAGCTCGCCCAAGACAGCTGCTTAACTCCCCTAGTCCTCCAGGAGGTTATTTGGCCGCAGATGTGGAAATGACATAGCACTTCCCAGTAGGTCTCATATACACGAGGGCACTCTTTCTTCAAGAAATGAAGCTCCTCAGAGGTGGGGACGTATTCCTCATAAGGAGCATCTCTCATTAGCAGCCCCGAGACTTCATATAATTCATGCAAGGCGAGCCCCATTTCTCCAACCGGGGTGAAGAACGTCCCCGTCAAAGGGTTGTAGTGCTCCAGGATCCCAAAGAAATGGGAATTTTGTGGGATGCCATATTGCACAGCCCTGACCGCTTGGTACAGTCCCACTTGGTCCAATAGACCTCCGAGTTTGGTGAGGACAAAACTCATCATCTTGCCCCACCAGTACTTGTCAGTGGAATGAATCCACCCGAGCGGGCGGAAGTCAGTGGGAAAATCACCCCTTACCTTCATGAATTAATTAATAAAGGTAGTGCTGAGCTGAGGGGTTTCCCCTACTGGGTAATCAGACCTGAGTAGTCCAGGTGATTGAGGCTAAACCTGCACAAAAAATACGAGATTATAGAACTTAAGAAAGGAATGTGCAAGTGCTTAATTCTTCCGCTATAGCAAGTGGCTATGCGGGTCGTGATCCACAAGGAGGGTTTGCGATGGAAGCTTTACGTGTCTTTATTGAAATCTTATGAAAATAAGCGAAGGTTCTTCTCTGTTTTTAAAGTTAAGAAAAAGGAAAAGAAAGTTAATGGTTAAAGTAAAAAGAAAACGAGAGATGAAGAAGGTGGAAAATCAGAAAACAATGAAGCGAATATGTACAACTGAAGTGGAGGAAAAGAATGGAAACGATTGGGAAGAAGTGGTGAAAGAAATCGTGTTGGCGATCTATACTATAGCGATAAAAGAAAAGAAAGAAAGCTAAGAATTACTTACCTAGTTTGGTGATGACTTACTTGGAAACCTGCGCAAGTTCTACCTTTGCTTCGGAGGCATTCAACGCATAGATCATAAACTTGAACTCAGTCCCCGTGCACATTATATCGTCAAGCATATGAAGTACGAAGTGATGCGAAGCTTGGAAGAGGAGATCGTCTTCATGAACTATCGCTGGCTCTCACGTAGCTTAGTGATACATGCTTTGGACTTCACTTGTAGACTCAACACATAAAACCAAGGTAAAGTAGAAGAGGAAAACGAAAAGCAAAACAAATGTAAAGTAAAGATACAAACATAAACAAATGTTACCTTTATTGCTTACTGAGACAATGAAAGAAAGGAGGAGGAGTACATCGGTGTCACTCTCAACATCAGCCTCTCTCTCTTACTTACATGAATCATCATCTACCCTAAGCTACATACAAGTTACATAAAACTAAACTAGAAAATGAAAAAAGTAGTCTAAAATCCTAATCTGCATTGGCGTCCACTTTCAGCACAGAAAATGCCTTTTTATAGGCCAAAAACCTAACCACCAAGATCCCGGGGAGGTCGGGGGAGTTCACGCTCCCCGTAACTCCCCAGGATTGCCGCAAAAACGCGGCTTTTGCCGCGTTTTTACGGCAAGGGTGTGGCCAGATGGCCACACCCTGTTGGTGGGTCTGTCCGGGGTCTTCTTCTGGCTTTATCCTTTGTTGGTTTTGTCGTTGGAGCTCCGGATTCTGACGAAATGACCTTGGATTTCGTGGCTTTAACCGATCGATTCTGAGAGGATTCTTCTCAACCGGTTTCAACCTCTTGATTTTGCCCTGATTTTATTTGTGCGAATTAACTCTGATTTAATTCAGAATTCTGGTGGGCTTTTGGGCTCATTTCTCTTCATCTCCTTAAGGATTGGGCCTGCAAATAAATCAAACAATTAATTAGGACTATGCAGGCTTTTATTAAAAATAAGTATGAAAATGTGACATTAAATATGCAACATTAGTGACCAATCACACCCCCATACCTATCTTTTGCTCGTCCTCGAGCAAAACAACTAAATTAAACTAAGAATTATTAGACCACTTTCGCAGGTCGCGCGATTGCACTGAGCATGTGCAACAAGCCGTTAAACCTCTAGGTTTCCCCTAGAGGACGAGTTTTGTCTCGTGAGGATTTTCAGCGGATTACACCCACAAAATCCATAAAGAAAGGGAAATAAAGAGTTAGTATTTTCGAAAAGCATTTTGAAAGAGAAAAATATTTGAAATATAATTGTAAGATCTAAGCAATCTATAAGTTATAGGAAAGCCGAATTTTTCATTCCTAAACTTAGTCTCTATTCAAAAATTTGTTATCAATCAAAGTAAGGAGTCAAATTGTGTTTCTCATCTAGTCTATTACTTTACCCTAAGTCATATGCACCTTGTGACTGTGAAAATTTTGACTAAGGGTTCATTAACGCCAACTCTTATGCCTTATTTATTTATATAAATATTTTTTTGTTTTTGGTGGTATTATTCCTTAGTTTAGGCTTTCTAATCTGCCCATGTAACGAGCCTTTAATCGATGACTCCCAAACCAGACGGTCTTAGGGCACCAGGTGAGAAGACACCCCTAGGACTTAAGGACTCGAGCAAACAAGGCCACAAAACTGAGGACTTTATTATATGAATCCCTTTTAGGCGTGAATACTTATGCTTTATTAGGCACAAATACCCAGCTTAATCAGAGGATCTAATCATCTTTCGCATAAATACTAAGGCTTGCTTAGGCCAAAGCACCTAGCTAATCAATAATTAGATTTATTCATCATTTTTTTTTCGAACTTATCTAATTATCTTTCGCATAAATACTAAGGCTTGCTTAGGCCAAAGCACCTAGCTAATCAATAATTAGATTTGTTTATTTTTCTTTTTTTATAAGGCATAAGAATCTTTGTTTTTGAACCCTAAGTGTGTAAGTATATGAAGTGTGCATATTTCATCAAGGTAAAGATCAAGACCAAATTACTTTGACAAATTATCTTCCTAACTCTATAAATCAAACAAATAATCTTATTTTGACCAAGTATAAGAAATCCTAATTTGGATTTTCCTATTCCTAAAATTAACTTAATTTCTTACAAAAATAAGTCAAAATATTGTTTCTATTTTTCAAAAAGTTTTTTTTTAAAAGTAAAGAAAAATGTCAATTTTTTTTATTTTTTTATTATTTTTTTTAAAGAAAAAGAAAAGTTATGTTAGACCCTCCCCCACACCTATCTCATGCATTGTCCTCAATGTATGAATTAATGCATATATGCATGAAAAAGAAGAAAGGGAAGGAAAAGGTTACCTTAAGGTGGTGGTTCCGGTGGTGGTCTGATTGGTCCACGAAACATGGCCCAATCAACTTTTCTTGGGTCTCGAAGGAACCCACCAGCACTATCTTTAATATGACCCACTAAAAAGATAAATCCATTAAGGATTTTTATTAAAAATTTAACCCCATCTAATTTCCAAATTCCATAATTGATTTCGGAGTCAAATTTGTCAACCGCCTCGTCCCAGAATGGAGTATGAAATGATAGAACAGTTGACTTGGACTCAGGAAGGACAGGAACTAATACCGACTCAGGAAGGTGACTTAAGTCAAGTAAAGGTTCAGGAGTCGAAATAGGTTCAGAAATTGGGTCCAAGTCAAGAAATTGAAACTCCAGTCCACATGTATTTTCTAACAATAGAATGTGACTTAATGTGGGTGATTCCAGTTCATGAATGATAGGTGGAGGAATCAAAACTGACTCTAAAACATTACTCAAGTTTGGTAACACAACAGGAGTCAAGATTGATTCAGAAAGTTGAACTGGATCACAGATATGAGAATCTAGGTCACATATCTCATTGACTTCAATATCAAAAAATTGAGAACTTGCCAATTTGTCAATAGGATCTTCAAGAGTGTATAATTGGTCAAGTTCAATATGATCCTCACAGATGGGTGATTCAATTTCATTATGGATTGGTACAGGATCCAATGTTGACTCGGGGAAAAGATCGAAATCAGGTGAAGATACCGGAGTCATTATTGAATCAGGAAGAAGTATTGAATCACTAAGTTGGGGTTCAAGATCATATTCATTCTCAAGTTCTATTTCAGGAAAAGGAAAACTTGCTAAACTATCAATATCTTTTTCAAAATTTGGAGTTTGGGCAAGTTCAAGTGGTTGTTCTGAAATGGAATCTTGATTTCCAAAACTACATGACTCTTCGGCTCTAACAGAATAGTTAGTGACATCAGGACGGTGGGAACGCAGAGATTCGACCATCATATCTATGTCACGATTACGAGTGTTTTGAGCCTGAGTCATGGCTTCAAGCATCTTTTCATAGTTGATAGGTTCATTGTTTTGATGAAAAGATGAAGAATTATCTTGGAAGTGGTAGTGAAATTGTGAGTCCATCAGATTTTGGGATTTGTGTTTAGACTCACGCATACTCATTTTCATAATTGATGGTTTCCTATTTTGGACGGGTGGAACTGAGTATGAATCTTGAACATAATGTGGACTGGGTGGAGAAGGAGGACAAGGTGGTTGGAAATTATGCTCGGGGGAGGTGAATCCCCACTGACTCGGTAAAGAGTTGAAGTCATTATGAAAATTATAGTTATTAGATGGGGGGTATGGGTCATATTGATTCGGATAAGACCAATCCGGCACACTAGGTTGGTCAAAGTTATGATATGCCGGGTTGGTAATATCCGAAAATGAAGTCGGTGTGTAATATGGATTATTATTGTAGTTGAAAAAATTGTTATTATAGTCCATATCACACAATAGAATACAAACAAAGAAAAACAAACAAATAAACAAACAAAAAAGAAAAAAAAAATCTAGCCTAAGTTAGGGTAGACTTAGGACCTAGACGACTCCTAACTGGTTAGACTTTCCACGGGAGGTCTAATGTAGACTTTAACCACAAGCTAATCAGCCAGGTCAGGGCAAGGTTGGTGGGAGGTTTTCCGTCAAAGACGTTCCTTAATTAAATAACCACCAACCTTCGGGCTTTCGGCCCTCAATCCCTTTCCTAGACACTGATTTTGCAGGAGTTAGATTCCAACATTTTTCCCCCTTAGGATAATCTCCTAATTGAGTCCGAGATGTCCCTAGGGCCAACGTCTACTCAATTTTAGTTAGGCTTGGGTTAGTGAGTGCTTGGAATGTGATTTTTGGGCTAAGGAAGGGTGATTAAATCCCCACCTTATCTTGTTATGGGTTAGTGCCCTTAAGATGATTTTGTGCAAGGTGTGCAAGATAAAGAAAGTAACATTCAAAAGCAAATATCACCCAAGAATGTTTCCTATGCTATATGCTATGCTTACATACCTTGTCTCCAGCACTCTTCAACAGTAAAAAAATAAATGAATTGAAAAGAACGCGTGCCTAAAATGCAAACGTCTAATCAATTTTTAACTTTTGCAACAAACTTTTTACTGTTGATTATTAGCAGGTTTTTGTGATGGCATATAAGAAATAAATAATTGCAGAAAACTATAATTTGCAAAGCTAGCAGCCCTGCAAAAATCTGTTAGTAGTCAACTCGTCCTTGCCGCGGATCCACGGCTTTTGCCGTGGAAATGCGGCAATTCAGAGGGCCCTTGGTCTCTGCTTTCTATAGCAAAGGCCCAAGGTCACTTATATGTTACTGCAACCTTAAATTTTAGCTTTGCTTGCCCTGAACCTGCAACAGAGAAGAAAATTCGTTTAGTTCTAAAAAAAATTCAAATTTCAAAAAAAAATTTCAGATTTCAATAAAAAACATGTTACCCTCCCCGGCAACGGCGCCAAAATTTGATTGAGGCTAAACCTGCACAAAAAATACGAGATTATAGAACTTAAGAAAGGAATGTGCAAGTGCTCAATTCTTCCGCTATAGCAAGTGGCTATGCCGGTCGTGATCCACAAGGAGGGTTTGCGATGGAAGCTTTACGTGTCTTTATTGAAATCTTATGAAAATAAGCGAAGGTTCTTCTCTGTTTTTAAAGTTAAGAAAAAGGAAAAGAAAGTTAATGGTTAAAGTAAAAAGAAAACGAGAGATGAAGAAGGTGGAAAATCAGAAAACAATGAAGCGAATATGTACAACTGAAGTGGAGGAAAAGAATGGAAACGATTGGGAAGAAGTGGTGAAAGAAATCGTGTTGGCGATCTATACTATAGCGATAAAAGAAAAGAAAGAAAGCTAAGAATTACTTACCTAGTTTGGTGATGACTTACTTGGAAACCTGTGCAAGTTCTACCTTTGCTTCGGAGGCATTCAACGCATAGATCATAAACTTGAACTCAGTCCCCGTACACATTATATCGTCAAGCATATGAAGTACGAAGTGATGCGAAGCTTGGAAGAGGAGATCGTCTTCATGAACTATCGCTGGCTCTCACGTAGCTTAGTGATACATGCTTTGGACTTCACTTGTAGACTCAACACATAAAACCAAGGTGAAGTAGAAGAGGAAAACGAAAAGCAAAACAAATGTAAAGTAAAGATACAAACATAAACAAATGTTACCTTTATTGCTTACTGAGACAATGAAAGAAAGGAGGAGGAGTACATCGGTGTCACTCTCAACATCAGCCTCTCTCTCTTACTTACATGAATCATCATCTACCCTAAGCTACATACAAGTTACATAAAACTAAACTAGAAAATGGAAAAACTAGTTTAAAATCCTAATCTGCATTGGCGTCCACTTTCAGCACAGAAAATGCCTTTTTATAGGCCAAAAACCTAACCACCAAGATCCCGGGGAGGTCGGGGGAGTTCACGCTCCCCGTAACTCCCCAGGATTGCCGAAGCCGCGTTTTTGCGGCAAGGGTGTGGCTAGATGGCCACACCCTATTGGTGGGTCTGTCCGGGGTCTTCTTCTGGCTTTATCCTTTGTTGGTTTTATCGTTGGAGCTCCGGATTCTGACGAAATGACCTTGGATTTCTTGGCTTTAACCGATCGATTCTGAGAGGATTCTTCTCAACCGGTTTCAACCTCTTGATTTTGCCCTGATTTTATTTGTGCGAATTAACTCTGATTTAATTCAGAATTCTGGTGGGCTTTTGGGCTCATTTCTCTTCATCTCCTTAAGGATTGGGCCTGCAAATAAATCAAACAATTAATTAGGACTATGCAGGCTTTTATTAAAAATAAGTATGAAAATGTGACATTAAATATGCAACATTAGTGACCAATCACCAGGAAACAGGCTAAAAACTTTCCTTCCATGACCAGCGGTGTGTACATTCCTGGCACCCAGGATGCCGAGCGAGACACCGGGGACAGATCGGGCAAGCCCCCATTCCATTGCCCGGGGGACAGACATGTGCTGGAGATAGGATAGAGGGTACATTCTCTTCATATTTGGAAGAAAGAATTTCCTACCCCCTATCTGGCGGAGCCACTTGTAATCGCCATCATGCAAGACGTAACCACCCTCGCCAATATTATCCCCAAAGAAGAAGACGTGTTTCTTCAATGGAATACGCGAATCCATCTTAAATTCTGCGTCAGTCATAAGTTCCCGGAATGTCGCCATGTCGACCTTGGAGAGCCTCTCCCTTCGCTTCTTCGGCTTGTCGGCGGTCACAGGAGCAGTCCTTTATAACACAAAGGTTAAGTTGCCGTCAGCACCACCTACGTGCCCGAAGTGACACTTCTTGGAGAGAGGATCGGCGGAATATCGCACTGCAAAAAGAAAACAACACTTGATCAGAAATCTGAAGGGAAATGATTAAGTGTCCACAACTCAAACGCAAAAATAAACCCAGACGCGGGAATCATCAAAATCTGCGATCGCGAGACTGGCATGGAGCCCGCATTTTGAAGATCCAAGACTTATGAAAAATCTCTAAGTACTCGGATTCAGACGCAAGATTCATGAGGACCAGCGTCTGATTTCACAAGACGCAAGAGTCATAAGAAATCTGCGTCCGAATCTTTCATACTTAGAAACATTCTAAGTGTTGAACCTGAAACGCAAGGCTCACTGGGGCCCTGTGTTCAACAAGCAGACGCAAATTCGAGCAGATAAAAGCAGCAAGGGTCAGGAAACCTGCACCTTATTTATCGACTCAAAAGCCGCATCTGAAGATCAAACATGGGCTCGAGCCCGCGTTGGCGAGTCAATTTTAAAAGAGTGGTTCAAGAGTTCAAAGAACTCTATAAACCCTTTTAATGGTGGAAATCAAGTCCGATGGCTTTATACCTGAAATAGGGGTTTCCTGCATGGAGGAACTGCCCCTTGGAGTCTCAGCGACGACCGCCCGTGAAGATGAAGCAATTTGCTTGGCCTTTGGTGCCATTGCGAATCAAAGATCCGGTGTTAGATGAAGTAAAGAGAATAAAGGAAGCACCTTTCTCAAAACCCTAACAGATGCACACGAAGACGAAGGAGAGTCTAATAATGACTCTTGAAAGACTGTTTCCTTTTATAGGCACGGTGATTCGCAAAGATACGCGGCGCTTGGCTCGATGCCTAATTACCACCTGACGCGTGGACAGTGTATTAAATGCAGCGTGAAGTTCGCACGCCAAAAAGTAGATGTCCCCTCAATTCTACGGGACACGTGGCAGCGTGCTCATGGCACGGATTCGCATCCAAAAGTCGCGTCTTCATCCCTAAAGATGCGTCTGTTCGATGGACGCACCCTTTCAACCCGGCCAAAGTCGCGTCTGCCTTATGGAGTAACAGTCGCGTTGTCATCCCAAAAGCAGTATCGCCCCTGCGTCCACAGAACTGGCGTGTAGTCCTTGCTTCTGCAATTCAGTTCAAAAGCACACTGGCACAAGCAGACGACTGCCCACCTCTGGTTTAAAGTACACCAACGACAAACTAAAAGCATCGGGGAGGTTTAGACTGTGTATCTAGACACTCCACGCGATCAGTTTTGGCGGCTTCAAAGAGTTCCACAGTACACTCACGAAGGCCATACTCCAAACAAGATCAAGCCCGAAGCTTTATCAGTCCAAATCATAAAAGTGGATTCAGCTAGAGTCCAAAGTATTTCGAAATCCGTCCCAGCTAACTGCGGAATATCGAAAACTTTGGAGGGGGTTCTGTAGGCTGTCTAAAAATTATTAAAGACAAGTCGTCAAAAGCAGAGTCTCAAACTCCAGACGCAGGGCTCGTCTCAGTCGGCACTGCAGCACCAAGGCGCGTGGGCCAAAACCCGCGTCTCAGCAGCACCAAGGCGCGAGGGTCAAAACCCGCGTCTCTGCCAGCACTGCGGCACCAAAGCGCGAGGGTCGAAACCCGCGTCTCAGCCAGCACTGCAGCACCAAGGCGCGTTGGTCGAAACCCGTGTCTCAACAACACCAAGGCGCGAGGGTCGAAACCCGCGTCTCAGCAGCACCAAGGCGCGAGGGTCGAAACCTGCGTCTCAGTCGGCACTGCAGTACCAAGGCGCGAGGGTCGAAACCCGCGTCTCAGTCGGCACTGCAGCACCAAGACGCGTGGGTCGAAACCCGCGTCTCAGCAGCACCAAGGCGCGAGGGTCAAAACCCGCGTCTCAGTTGTAACCGTCCTGGTTATAGGGTCAATCACGGCCCACATAACGGGAAAAGTTAACCCCCATTATGGAGTGTTTTTAGGAGGCACGTACGCCCCTGAAACCTCTATAAATAACCCCGTTGCTATGGAAAAGGGGTCGGATTCTTTTTAGAGAGATCAGAAAAGAGTTTGACTTGAGAGCTTCTACAGAGAAGGAAAGAGAGTCTAACTCTTCAACTAACTTGCTGCGTACAAGTTAATCTTTGCCTACAATCTCTTTGAGATCTTGGTCGACAGAGCTATGTTACTCCGTCCGCCAACCGAAGAGAAGATCCCCAGAAGTTCCTGACGTTCACCCGGTCAACGGAAAATAAGATTCACTTTCCACCGCCACTTGAAAAACCCAGCACTAAACAAAGGGCAGATTCAAGACTCAACATCTTCCCTCCCTTTTAGTTGGAGCATTAGTCCGTTGTAACCTTTCAACTGATTCAAGGAAACTTTACAGCGAATTTTTCTACTCCGTACCAAACAGCGGTACCTCAACTCTTATCTAGAGGAATCTTGAGGAGATAGTTCAGAGCCCTTCACCAGAAATTTGGCTGCATTCTTAGGTTATACCTTGTGTGTTTAGCTTAATAGTTTTTAGTTTGCATAAATAGTTTTAATTCCACATTAATTCTCCATTAGATTAGCTAGTCACCTATTCACCCCTCCTCTAGGTGATTTCAATTGGTATCAGAGTTTGGTGCTCTTGATTTGGGTCTAAGAATCTTGAGTTAAAGATCCTCTTTTATAGCTAATCACAATATTTGTACACACACATATGGATTTCATGTCACCTCCCATGTTTGACATTCTTTGCATCAAAACTTGGAATGTTAAGATGTCTATGTACCTCAAAGGCCTAGGTATTCATGTTTATCTTGCTTCCACTAAGGATTCATACTTTAGTAATAGCAAGTATCTTGAGGCTAATGCAAAAGCCATACATGCTTTAAAGTCAACCCTAAATGATGAATATTTATCTAGGGTTTCTAACTTTGATTCGGCTTTTGTAATATGGAACACTATAGTCTCCCATGGCGAACAAAAGCAATATTATGCGGGGAGTGACCTAGATGATGGAAGTGATGCTTCCAACTTGTGCTACATGGTCGAAGGGGATAACCCCCTTGAGGTAAATTCCGAATCCGAATTAGAAGAAGATATTGACATGTCTTATGATGAGCTTGAATCATTTTGTCAATAACTTCTTGAAAAATATGAATTGCTTAAAAAGGATAATAAGAAATTGAAAAATAAATTTGATTCCATGTTAAAAGAAAATGATTCTCTTAAAACTAAATTTGCTTGTATTTCAAAAAAAAATGATATGTTGAAAAAGGATAATATTTCCTTGACTTCTAAAATTAAATGATCTTTGTGAAGGAAATGCTTCTTTGAAAAATAAGATTATTTTGGTGGAAAAAGAAAAGGAAATTTCTTTGGAAGAAAATAATTCCTTGAAAAGAAAAATTATTTCAAAAGAAAAGAAAAATGTTTCTAAAAAGAAAAAGATTATTGACCATGCTTTTCATGCTACTACCTTTGATAAAAATGAGATTAAATTTTTGAAAAATAGAATAGATTGCTTGAGTTCAACCTTAATGATTAGTCTACGATTATGCATTATTATATCGTATTTTCCAACCGATTTATGAATAAATTGTCGGTCTAAACCGTGTTTTGGTCTCTATTGCAGGTAAATCAAGAGTTCAAGGGCAAAGGAGTAATAAGAGCTTAATTAAACCCCTTTTAGGGTAATTAAATCCAAATTTCATGGAGGCCAAGCAAAGGATCATCTAGAAGATACGTCGAACCTAGACTCTTGTGCACGTCAGACGAATATTCAGGCTAAATTACCAGAAATGGAATATACCAGGAAGCTCCTAAAGCCAAGACGGATCCCCGCACCAAAACCAGGGAGTTAACTCCCTGGCCACGCGTCGATTTTCGATGCGTGACCCCATTTCGTCTTCCAGAAGTCTCCTACACCTATAAAAACCCCTGCATAGGTCCAGAACGAGGTAGTTTTTGTTTTTAGGCTAGGGTTTCTATGTTTTAGTGTAGTGTAGTTAGGTGTTCTTCATTTCTTGTATTTTGTTATGTTATTTTGTTTTTAGATCTTGTAGTAGGGCTGAGAGATTCAGAGAGAAATAGAGAGGGATTGATGTAATAGATGGTGACAATCTATGTAAAGATGTCTCCTTTCTTCTCTGATGTAATCTCCTCCATCTTCTACATGTTGCTTGGCTAACTTTTCTTCTTCTCATGACATTTAACTACTAACCACTAACCATCTAACCACTTACTTGATAATCTACATGAATCTAATAGCCTCACAAGGCCTTGCTCTTGCAAGAGCCATTGATGGCATATGATGATAGATTCTAACATTCTAACATTCTAACACCTAACCCATTAACTTGCTAACTTGCAAATGCTAACTTTATTTCATGCTCACCTCTAACCGGTTTTGATGATTTAACAGTAGTTTGCAACTTGTTATGTGGTATGGATGTGTTGTTTGAATGTAGAAGATCAATCTTATGTGCCATGCTCTGTATCGTCTCTTGAAGCCAAGGATTAGTGATGGCCAAGGATCCATGTGAAGCAACTATCACTAAGAGGTTAGCATGGTTAGTAGATTAATTTGTAGTTAGTAGCCATGAGTTTTCTTTTATCTTGCTTTAAAAACTATTTTCAAAGTATCTTTTCATTGTTGTTTTCACCGCTTCTTCGTTTGTCTTTGTTTTCATTTTCTTTACCACAACCTTCATCTTCTTTCCTATTTATTTTCCAAACCACTTCTTATTTTGTTTTCACATCGTCGTTTTTATCGCCTTCTCCACCTACCACATGCTTGATTTCCTTTTCTTTTCTATTCTTTTTCTTCTTCTAATTCTTTTAACAAAGAAGAACTGTTAACATAAAACGTGAATAAAAACTGTTAATGCTTTTATCGCCTCCCGTCCCTGTGGATTCGACCCGTTGAGCCAATGCTATAACGGAAGTATCGAGGGAACATTAGCACACATGAGTTTTTTCATCGATTTCATAACACACACTTTTTGAGTGCTAATTTTGCCCCGATCAAATTTTTAGCGCCATTGCCGGGGAATGGAAATGGTTTTGATTTCACGTTTTTGTTAACATTGTCTTCTCTGTTTTGGTGTGCAGGACATTCTTTACAGGATCTTAACATTGGAGAATAAAAACTAACTTTGTAGCTCCCTGCCCTTGAAAGCAGGGCCCCAGCTTCTAAAGAACCGCCGCGCAAACGCCAATTTTGCCGTGAAAACGCAGCCAAGTTGTAATCATTGTGTATCTTGTTGTGCTGGGATGTGTTCATTGTAATAGCTAGTGGATCTGTATTATTACTTTCCTGCTTTGATTGCCTACACACCATAATAAACTAAAGAACTAAAATACGGTATTTGGACGCTTTTAAAACGACTTAGACATTTGCATTTAGGCACGTGTCAATTCAATTCCAATATACTGTATTTTGTTCTGTTGCTGTGATCTGGATTGAGGTGTACATATGGCATTGCATATAGCATAAGACAAACACGTGGGTAATTTATCGCTTTGTGTTATACTATTGTCTATATTGCACACTTGCACAAATTGAAATTAAGGGAAAACCCATACAAGATAAGGTGGGGATTTAATCACCCTTCCTTAGCCCAAAAATCACCTCCCCACTCACACAACCCAAGCCCTAATAAAAATTGATAGACGTTGGCCCCTAGGGACATCTCAGACTCATTAAGAGATTGACCGAGGGTGAAACTTGTTTTGAATTTTACTCGTGTGAAATCAGTGTCTAAGGCTGGGGATTAAGAGGTTAAGCCTCGAAGATACCGTGGTTTGACGTAATTAAGGCCCGTTGCTTACACATGGATACCTCCCACCGTATTTTGCCCCTACCTGGCCGATTAGCTTGTGGTCGGATTCAAGCAACAACCTTCCCCGGGTAATCGACCAGTTAGGAGTCGTCTAGGTCTAGGTCAACCCTACTATAGGCTTGGTTTTGATTTTTTCTTTTCTTTTTGTTTGTTGTTTGATTTTTCTTTTTTGTTTGTGAATATTTGTGAAATGGAATTCAACAATAACAATTCTTTCATTCCGAATATGAATCCATCACCAACCCAATTCGATTTGGATAATTCCAACCCGGCTTTTTACAATATGAACCAACCAAATACACCGGGTTGGCCTTATCCGAATCAATACAACCCATACCCTCATTCTTTTAACTATAATTTCCAAATAATTTCAACTCTTCACAGAGTCAATAGGGATTCACCTCCCCCGAGTTAAATTTTCAACCTCCTTGTCCACCATATCAAACTTGTCCACAAATCTCATTCCCCGATTTCGCTTCCTATACTCTTTTTTCTGGACCTCCCATTGAAGAAAAATCCGAGCTAGAAAAGAGTATAGAAGCCAATCTACAAGAGGCCGAGTAACAACTTCAGAAAATATTGACCTCTCCAATTTCACAATATTTTCAAGAGTTTTACTCAGTTCCACCTCCTCATAATGAACAAACATCTGCCCTGGAAACGAGTAAAGAACTCTTGTGTGAGTCTAAGCTTCAATCTCCAAACATGTTGGACTCACATTCTTCACAAAATTTTCAAAACCAAGTTCTTATACTCCCATTCTAGAACATCCACTTGCAGAAAAATCAAGTCTAGAAAGGAGTATAGAAATCTTGCAAGAGTTTGCGTTACAATTTCAAAAATTTCTTCTCAGTCTATTGATAGGTTGGAAACACAATTGAGTAAATTGGTCCACATTCATAAGAATGAAGAAACTTTCTCTTCTCAACCTTTGACCAATTCAAATATCTCTAATTCTATCAATCTGACTGATGACTCTTATCATTTTGGAAACCAAGATTCCTGCACTCCTTTTCTAGAACAACCAATTTATGATACATCACATCTAAAAAAGAGTATAGTAAGTCTTGCAAGAGTCTGCACTAAAATTTCAAAAATCATCTGCCGAGTCTGTCAATAGGTTGAAAACACAATTGAGTTAGTTGGTTAGCATTTATAAGAATGAGGAAACTCTATCTTATCAACTTTTGACCAATTTAGCTACGCCAAACACTATTGATCTGACCCAGGACTCTTATCATTTTGAACATCAAGATTCAATTTCAGTACATCCATCTGAACTTGTTCAAACTTCAAATGTTAAAGATCCCATTGACATTTTGGCAAGTTATCCTTTTCCTGAAATTGAACTTGAGCATGAATATGATCCTGAACTTCCACTTGATAATTCAATTTCACTTCCTGATTCAATATTGACTGAGGTGTTTTTACCTGAATTTAGGCCTTTTTCCGAGTCAGTATTGGATCCTGTACCAGTCCATTGTGAAATTGAATCACCAATCTTTTATGATGATCATATTGAACTTGACCAATTTCATACTTTTGAAACTCCCATTGATAAATTGGCAAGTTCTCATTTTTATGGAATTGAACTCAACGAGGAATGTGACTTTAATCCTCAAATTTGTGATCCAGTTCAAATTCCTGAATCAATATTGACTCCTATTTTGTTACCCACTTTGAACAACATTTTAGAGTCAGTTTTGGTTCCCATACCTGTCATTCTTGAACTTGAATCACCAAGCTTCGAAAGTCACATTCCATCATGGGGAAATGAATGTGGACCTGAGCTTCATCTTCTTGATTTGGACCCACTTCCTGAACCAATCTCGACTCCCGAACCTTTACTTGACTTAAGTCTTTTTCCTGAGTCGGTATTAGTTCCTGTACTTCCTGAGTCCAAATCAATCATTCCATTCTGGGACAAAGGTGTCGATAAATTTGACTCTGAAATTATTTTGAAAATTTAGAAATTAGATAGGGTAAAATTTTTAATAAAAATCATACATATAGACATCATTCTAGTGGGTTGTATTATAGAGGTCTCTGGTGGGTTCCTCCGGACTCCACGCAAGAATGATTGGGTCGCATTTCGTGGACCAATCAGACCGCCACCAGAACCACCACCTTAAGGTGATTTTTCCTTCCCTCTCTATTTGTTTCATGCATACATACATCACGATGCATTGAGGACAATGCATGAGATAAGTGTGGGGGAGGGTTTACTAACTTAGAGTTTTTAGATTTTTTTTCTTTTACACTTCTTTTAGGATACTTTTAGAAATCTTCCCTTTTGTATAAGAATTTTCTCTTTCTTTAAAAACTTTTTGAAATAAGAGACAAAGTTTTGATATATTTTTAAGAAAATTAAGATGATCTTAGAAATTAAGAAAGCCTTAATTATGACATCTTAAACCTAGTCGAAATAATGGATCTTGTTTAAAATTATAGGTTAAGTATAAATGATTGGTGAGATAATTTTATCTTGAATTTTTTTCTTAGATAGTATGCACTTCACACTTACACAATTTTTTGGGATGGAAACAAAGACCTAAAATGCCATAAAGCAAAAATAAATAAAAAGAAAAAATATATGAATAAAACGTCACTTATTAAGCTGGATAATTATGCCTCAAGAAGCATGATTATTCACGCCTAACGGTTGTCAGTAAAAAAACAAATAATCCTTTTTAGTTTTGTGGCCTTGTTTACTCGAGTCCTTAAACTTGAGGGATGTTTTCTCATCTGGTGCCCTAGGACCTTCTGGTTTGGGAGTCATCGGTTATAGGCTCACTACATGGGTGAACTAGAAAGCCTAAGAAAACTAAGGGAAGGAAAAAAAAAGAAGAAGAAAAAGAAAAATATATAAAATATATATATATATATAAATGGCTTGATGGTTAGAGTTGAAATCCCAGAAATCTTCACTATCACAAAGTGCATATTATCTAGGTTTTATGAAAGATAAAATATTCAATCCAATTTTGAATTCTTACCTTAATTGAAGATAAGATCTTTCATAGAGACTAAGTTTAAAAAAGAATAATTTTTGGTGGACTTATGAACTGAGATCGCTTATATTTTTGCAAAAATATTTTAAAAACTTGTCTCCCTTTCAAAATGTGTTTTCAAAATACTAACATTTGTCTTCTTTCTTTATGGATTTTGTGGGTGCATTCCGCTGAAAACCCTCAGGAGACCAAACTCCTCCTCTCTAGGGTAACCTAGAGGTTCAACGGCTTGTTGCACACGCTCAGTGCAATCGCGTCACCTACGAAAGTGGTGTAATAACATTTGTAGTATAGTTTTTCTTTTCTTGTTTTGCTCGGTACGAGCAAAACATAAGTGTGGGGGTGTGATTAGTCTACGATTATGCATTATTATATCGCATTTTCCCACCGATTTATGAATAAATTGTCGGTCTAAACCATGTTTTGGTCTCTATTGCAGGTAAATCAAGAGTTCAAGGGTAAAGGAGTAATAAGAGCTTAATTAAACCCCTTTTAGGGTAATTAAATCCAAATTTCGTGGAGGCCAAGCAAGGGATCATCTAGAAGATACGTCGAACCTAGACTCTTGCGCACGTCAGACGAATATTCGAGCTAAATAACCAGAAATGGAATATACCAGGAAGCTCCTAGAGCCAAGACGGATCCCCACACCAAAACCAAGGAGTTAACTCCCGGGTTTGGCAGCGGATCAGTGGCAAAATTCACGGATCCGCGGCCCATTGGTGGGGCCACGCGTCGATTTTCGACGCGTGGCCCCGTCTCGTCTTCCAGAAGTCTCCTTCGCCTATAAAAACCCTTGCATAGGTCCAGAACGAGGCAGTTTTCATTTTTATACTAGGGTTTCTATGTTTTAGTGTAGTATAGTTAGGTGTTCTTCATTTCTTGTATTTTGTTATGTTATTTCGTTTTTAGATCTTGTAGTAGGGCTGAGAGATTCAGAGAGAGATAGAGAGGGATTGATGTAATAGATGGTGACAATCTATGTAAAGGTGCCTCCTTTCTTCTCCGATGTAATCTCCTCCATCTTCTACATGTTGCTTGGCTAACTTTTCTTCTTCTCATGGCAATCTAACTACTAACCACTAACCATCTAACCACTTACTTGATAACCCACATGAATCTAATAGCCTCACAAGGCCTTACTCTTGCAAGAGCCATTGGTGGCTCATGATGATGGATTCTAACATTCTAACATTTAACACCTAACCCACTAACTTGCTAACTTGAAAATGCTAACTTTATTTCATGCTCACCTCTAACCGGTTTTGATGATTTAACAGTAGCTTGCAACTGGTTATGTGGTATGGATGTGTTGTTTGAATGTAGAAGATCAATCTTATGTATCATACTCTGTATCGTCTCTTGAAGCCAAGGATTAGTGATGGCAAAGGATCCATGTTAGGCAACTATCACTAAGAGGTTAGCATGGTTAGTGGATTAATTAGTAGTTAGTAGCCATGAGTTTTCTTTTATCTTGCTTTAAAAACTATTTTCAAAGTATCTTTTCATTGTTGTTTCACCGCTTCTTCGTTTGTCTTTGTTTTCATTTTCTTTACCACAAGCTTCATCTTCTTTCCTATTTGTTTTTCAAACCACTTCTTATTTTGTTTTCACATCGCCGTTTTCATCGCCTTCTCCACCTACCACCTGCTTGATTTCCTTTTCTTTTCTTTTCTTTTTCTTCTTCTAATTCTTTTAACAAAGAAGAACTGTTAACATAAAACGTAAATAAAAACTGTTAATGCTTCTATCGCCTCCCGTCCTTGTGGATTCGACCCGTTGAGCCAATGCTATAATGGAAGTATCGAGGGAACATTAGCACACACGAGCTTTTTCATCGATTTCATAACACACACTTTTTTGAGTGCTAGTTTCGCCCCGATCACTTAACCAATTGTGCATTCAATCATTCTAAATTGGAAACCTTGTTTCAAAAGAAACAAGCTCCACATGTTCATACACAACACCCACGGCACACATATGCACACTTTGCACATCATGATCACACCCATTCTCATGTGCATACTAGAGTGTACAAATGTACACATTACGGCCGCAAAGGCCATTTAGTAAAGTTTTATTTTGATAAGATAAACCATATTAATTTTGCTAATAAAAATGTTTGGGTTCCAAGTAAAGCTAATCCCCATGGACCCAAAAGAAAATGGGTACCAAAACTCCTACCTCTTACTATTAATATATTATTCACAATATGTGTAATATGATACAGCATTAAATGTTCCTAACTACATCAGTGTGTATAAGTAACATGTAACCGTTTTAATTACTTTATATTTCTTATTTAATCTAATAATAACAGTAGCATAATGGTGTCTTGATGAATATGAACATGTAGATATGAAGTATACAGAATAACCTTACTACAGTGTCGTGGTTATACAGTAACAGTGTTTACAGTGTATATATAAAATTAAATATATGGAACGCAGAGTATACGTGTACATGAATAGTGTGTCACCGCATGAAATGTATCAGAAAGTGTAATAATGTATACAGGTGACATGATAGTGGATAAAATATCAGGAATAGTAACAAGTACTACTGAACAGTAATATATATGTATCGGACAAATCATGTTATTTATATAATAATAACAAGTAGTATCGCTTGGTATTTTAATCAATCTCTTCCAGTGTCTCATACCACTGGCAGTTCATAAAGAAGCCAGCACTGTGACCGGACCATCTGAACATGATATATGGGTACCATGATCTGAACGAGAGTGATCAAATAACAAGTGTTCCTGTCGTCATTATTGTTTATAGTATTTTATTATGTCAATTAGAAACCCAATGGTTAAGGAGCTCTAATCAGAAAGGTGTATCCTATGCATATCCTAGATCATGGCCTTACCAAGTCTCCCTGGCTGCTGAGACCAGGGTCAACCTGTTAGGGTGAAATAAGTAACAGGAAACAGGAAGGTAGCCAGCACTATCGTGTCCCTTGCAGTGTGACTAATAATAGATCAGACATTCACCTGATAAGTTATAGTCAATCGTCAATTCTCCCTCATCCTCATGTTATATTATATTTAAACTAAACAGTGTATCAGGAATAAGAACAGTGCATGGTACATGTAACACGATAATAAGACATGAGCTTTGTTGATATCATAAAACAAGATAACCATAAATGAAAAATAAGAGATGTGGAATTCTAGTGGTGGCCCCCGTGGTTTAGAACCACGTGGCACTTAGTTTTGCACATCGCATATGAACAGCGCACATCTCCAGTAACAGGAATATCAATATCAGTAACGGGAAACATTCATGTAACAGGAGTACAGGAATATCCATATAACAAAAATTCATGTAATATGAACAGTAATCCACGCAGCAGGAATACAGAAACAATCAATTCATGTATACCGGTGAGTCTATGTAACAATAATGTGTGAACATGATATAACTGTGTGCAGAATATCTACGTGGCGATGATATAAATATATGAAATGACGGTATCCAGTGAAATAGTGTATCGTGTATCAGTGGTATATGACTATGAAATAATAATGTCAGTGTAATAGAGCGTCCGTGTAACGGCGATACGAGCACCTGAAGTAACGTATCAAGTGTAACAAGTGTATACCTGAAATACAATATCCAGTAAACTAGAGTGTCTGTGTAAGATGACATGTACATGTAATACTAGTAACTCAATGTAATAGTGATACAATTACATGAAATAGCATTGTGTGTTGTAGGAGGGGGTCGGAGAGGTCTCAAACAAGGAACTCTTCAGGAGCGTATAGAACCAATGATAAGCAGCTCCCTTGAAGATGGAAAGAACGCCTGATAAAGAAGGTGATTTGTCATGAGTATAAACCGCCATCTTGTCCTAAAACTGTCAGAGATGCAGGAGGGGGTCGGAGGTTCCCGATAATAGTCGAAGGTGGGCATCATAAACTTCCTCGAGAAACGAAAAGTGGTGATGAAGAGTCGAACGGTCTCAGCCCGCTGCGCTCTATTCCCTTTGGAAACTGCTGGCCTGCTTGGTTGATCTGCTTTTGGACTAGATCCACGATACCCTCGTATGCGAGGAAACATCGGTATCCATGGATGCTCTGAGTCCTCGAAGGGCTTACCAGCTTCAGGAGTCTCCGACCGATTATGCTTTGAATTTCTGGTGGAATGTGTGGATTCTTCATCATTTCCGTGATGATGGGGAGCCTAAGCTCTTCCTTCTTCGTGCGAGGAGACTGTGATTTTCGCAGCGGGTCAACTTGTTTGAGTAGTTGTGTCTGAATGCGGGTCGCTGCATCTTTTTCATGAGCAGACATCTCGCGAATAATCTCCGCTTGCTGATTTTCATCTGCTTCTGCAGGCTAGATAGCATCTGGTGGAGCTGTTCGCTGGCGTGTTGAGGCTCTGGCTTGGTGGCCTACATCCTCTAGGATGATGAGGAGTTCGAATGAGAGTCTTCAACATTGGAGATGTGGATATCAGATAGGTTGGGCCGACGACCAGTAGGTTCGATGACCATAATGGCCTTCCCCTTTTCCTTTTGGGATGGCGGGGGCAGCCATTGGAGCCTGCGTGGCGTTCTTCTTCGACGGAGCCATTTTCGCAGAGTGAGGTTGTCTTAAGGTTAGGTTGGGTTTGTAATAGGGGAGATATTAAGAGTGTGAACTCAAAACTCTCAATGAAAGTATCAAATACAGTGGTAATTTTTTAATGAATTAATTCACGCACCAAAATTATAAAATGGGTGAAATAAATCACAGAAAAGACAACGCAAACATAAAAATTTACATGAAAACCTAGAGAGGGAAAAATAATATAAGGGAGAGAGATGATTCCACTATAATTTAGAGAAATGTACAATAGTTACAGCTCTCAATTGCTCGCATTAGGGTTACTAGGTTTTAAGATCGAACCTCCTCTCCATTGGAAGGGGTCTCCTATTTATACATGTGGTATCCATTGGATAATGCTACAAAATCCAGGTTTTTTTTAAACATTTAATTGCTTTTCTCAGAGGCTGATAGAGTTGAATATCCTGGTTTGAATTTGTTGAGCGAGAGTTCATCTTTATCTGATAATCTGCGTTCAGCTGTTGATGTGATTGATTTTCTCCCAAACAATAACTACCGAATTTGAGTGAAGATTTAGTTTAGAGATAGAGATACTCGTAACTAAATTACCAATCCGCTTGGAGTTTAAGTTGACCGAAAACTCCTGCATGGAAGTTTTGGAAGCGGCCACGTGGCATACGCCTGCTTGGTGCTAAATGAACGCGTGACATGATCTCGAGAGGGTCAAAAACTGACCACTACAACCACCAATATGAATAACCTATGAATTGGAACTCGATTTAAACAACTAATATCCACTTTCTTTCAAAATACTACCTTATTTTCTCCTCTCAAATTAAACCACCATTATTTTCATTTATAGATTAAAAAAATAAGGAATCTATTTGTTGAAAATAATTAATGGAAGGGGAAAACAGCCCTAGCCCTCACAACAGTTAGAAATAATGAAATTTTTTTATTATCAATTGTTTAACCTTATTAAAAGTCTCCGCTATTGCACCAAAACTTCGAAGTTCAAATGAGAGTTGAGGAAAACTCTCTCGTAGGTTGAGAGATTTGTTTTTTAGCCAAAACCTAAGCTTTTCATAGTGATGGTATTTTTTTTGTTTTAAATCTATTTTTTAATGCACGCCTAATCGAAATTGAACCAGGTTGCTTTAATATCACATCGAAAGTTTCTACCATGGTATTAAAATTCTAAATTTGAGATGAGAGTTAAGGTATTTATATTTTAATAACCCTCGCACTTGTGCACCTACAGATGTAGATCTTATCGGTCAGTACCAATTCACACAATTGTTTAATTAAATAAGACTAGCTTCTTGCACATGCATAGCACCACACATTGCACCAATAAATAATAAATTATGGTTACAGGTTGGCACCCACCTAATAAATATGTAATTATAGTTAATGGTTGGCACCCACCTAATAAATACATTGCACCAGTACATAATAAATTATGGTTACAGGTGGGCACCCACCTAATAAATAATAAATTTTCACTTTGTGGACCCATCTAATAAATAATAAAAGAGACTTTTTGCCCAACATTCATGTGCAAGAGACATGTATATGTTTCCTACCAGAGAAGTACGGCCGAATTGGAGCAGATTTTAGATCTAGTAAGATCCATCTTGAGCAAATGTGTCATATGAATCAAATCTTGAACTTGGGATGTTTTAAGCAAAAATCTTGCTAAATTAAGGCTTTACCCACCTAATAAATAATAAATTTAGACTTTGTGCGCCCACCTATATATAAGAGTTTTTTTTCATATTCTAACACACAAACAAACAAAACACAAAAATATTCTAACTAAGTTAGACCTAAACGACTCCTAATTGGCTAGACTGTCCATGGAAGGTATATTGCAGAACCTAATCGCAAGTTAATCAGCCAGGTAGGTGGTATGATCTGTGGGAGGTATCCGTGTAAGAGCAACGGGCTTAATTATATCAAACCACTATATTCGAGGTTTCGCCACTTAATCCCTGCCTATTCACCTATTTGGTAAGAGTTAAATTCTAATAACTTTCTCTTTAGGTCAATCTTCTAGTGAGTTCGAGATGTCCCTAAGGCCAACATCTACTCAAATTTTAATTAGGATTAGGTTAGTGAGTAAGGAGATAGTTTTTGGGATAAAGTAGGGTAATAACTTTCCCATCTTATCTTGCTTATGGATTTTACCCTTAAGTCATTTTTGTGCGATGTGCACAAGTAAATAGATAAGTAATCACTCAAAGCAATTGTAAAGCACCAAAAAGTGTTTTCTAATTTAGATGCAATGCAAATGTACCTTATCTCTAGCACTCTTAAACAGTAATTTAAAATAAATTAAATTAGACAGATGCCTATGATGCAAGTCTCTCCCTTTTTTAAACACCTCAATTGATGAATTACTGTTAAATTAAAAACAAAAAAGAAAAATTAATCACGTAGTAAATAAAAAAAAATATCGTTCCCTCCCTGACAACGGCGCCAAAATTTGATTGCTGAAAAATATAGAGATTAAGGTTAGAAGGATGTTATCTAAATATTGGTTAAGTTTCTATCTTTCACAATTTCTTCGTGATAATAAGGGCTATGCAGGTCAAATCCAGAGGGAGGAATGGGATAGAAGCTTTTCGGTATCTTTTAACAAACTAGATTAGTTAATTAGTCTTCTAAAAAAGAACTCTATGTCAAGTGTTAGAAGTAGAAAAAAGATGAAGATAGAGTTGGATTAAAAACTAGGGTTTTGAAAATACTAAGAAGCAAAACTTACTAATCATCTATCACTACTAACTTACTAACCTGTACTAGATTAAATTTCACTTTATATTATAAGAGTTAGTCCTTGGAGTTGCTTTTAAGTTAAGCAAGATTCATAAGATAAAAACTAAATCCTATTTAGAATAATCACTAACCGAGACCTAACATTAAACTATCAAAGCCTTCTAATCATAGAATAAGAAGGATAACCAAGATTTAACATTCAACTATCAAAGCTATCTAAGCATAGGATAAAAAAAATCCATTGAAAAGCATTAACATATATGAATTTAACTAGTCATCATCATGTGCCTTTAAGAACTTTAAGTAATCCTAGGGTTAAGCATGCATGCGATCCAATCAGTTTATTCTAACCTAGAGTCACGCCCTGCTTCTCAAAATATGTGAAAATAGAGTCGCGACAAGAGTCGACGATGTATATACGCAAAGGTAAGTACCCCACGCATACACGCTAAACCTAAAGTAACCTGAACAAGTTATAAAATCTACTACGATAAATCAATATCACTGCAATTTGATATAAAAATATCAACACAATGATAGCAGATGAATAAATGTAAGAAATGACAACTGGACGCGATATAGAAAGAATCAGGAAATAACATAAACAAAAGAGCAAGAATACCAATAATCAAGAAGAGCAGGAACCAGCTTCTCAAGATGCATGTGATCCTCTCCAAATACCTGATCAGTAATAAATAGCCACGGATCTGGATATGCAAATTCAGGGTGTCAGAACTCCTAGTGAATGTGTAAGAATAAACTGAAAAGATGCACATGCATATAAATGTGAACATATGATAATAATATAAACTGGAATAAGAAATGGTATGAATAAGTAAATAAACTGTAATGTGGATAGCGCACAGTAGAGTATGTATTCAGTCAGGTATTCAATTAGGTAGTATCTATTACAATATATATCAAGCGGGTAGAGTCAGTTGGTAGTAGAGTCAGATGTACATTAGGTCATGAGTATAATCAGATGTCTATAATATCATGCATGTATCAGGTGTCTACAATCAATCACAGTATATTATGAATAGTTTATTATTATTATTATGTCAGTGAATGCCAATTGTCACCTGTAATAGACGCATCCCATACTACGCCTATCACAGAGTCAATCGAGGTCCTAAGTTATTAAAACTGAACGGTTGGTCCCGTACGTACCCGAGACCACGGCCCAGACTCCTGGCGTTAAACAGGCCCTACCACAAGGTAGTCAGGAACATGTATAACGGGAACAAGAACAGGACGGGGTGCCAGTCACCCCTCGAGAACCCTGCAGTGGAACCCCCTTTCGGCTTCGCAACCTATATCCTAGGTCTACCCAAAATACAGACGTTATCTCCTCCATCAATTTCCCAAATCCCAGTGTAAGATGTTTAATGTTAGGTTATTAGTTAATCAAGATTATTTAAAGTGCATGTTACTTAGATTACTAGGACAATTCGGTGATAGCCACGGTAATGACGTCAACATGTATAATCAAGATACCGGTATAAAAGGATATATAATGTCAGTGAATAGGATACTGGTATAACAGGACATGTAACAAGTATAACATGAGAGTGTTGTTACTATATACAATATTTTTTTAGCAATTATGGTAACATGGACATTATAATTATCAGGTAAATATCATGTATAATCGGTCAAGTTTCTCAGGTAAATTATGATATTCAGAATAAGTAATGACCTGTTGGCATGAATAATCTGGGCAAAATATTTATTCTACTCAGATCATCAAAGTCATCGATATATCCAAGTCTCAATATATAATTTACATACTCATCTATACCTAACCAATCATCATTATTCAATCTTAAGTAAGACCATCATACACTCTCACTTCCATTAAGTTTAAGCACAAGTTTCAGAAATCCAAGTGACTAGTCAATTATGCATATACATGCCACCAGGTCAAGTCAACCCAATCTATGCCTACTCCTCAAGAAATATGGAATATAATATGCCTCTACATCTGATAATCAACATCAACAAGACATCAATACTCAAACAGTATAATCAGGGGTAAAATAGGGAATATCTATAACTATGGATCCAACTACATCATCAGAACACCATTCAAAATCCTCTGAAATGAACGCCAATCTCATTTCAATCAATTCTAACTCTAACTAAGTCCATATCAGTCTAAGTATCAGAAGATCAGTCTTTTAATAAAGAATCTCCAAGTCAATCATCAATATCCAACTAAACTCTCACCTATTTTACTATCAATAAGAATAATTAAATCTACTGATAATATCACTTAGATATCACTCATATAATTACTATCATGAACCAGTCAAATTCAAGATCTAAATCTGATTATAGTCTAAGTTACATTACTAATAGCTCCAATCCCAATCAAGATCATACCTAGGGAGTGGGACATCCTCAAACCTATATAAAATCTAGAAAGTCTTTGTACTCAAACCTCGATATCAATAAATATCATTACTCAGATAATTTATCAGTGAATATATCCAAATATAATACTTGCAACTAATAATCCAAAATAAATATTATGTGATAGATCAAAATCAAGATAAAGTATTCATGTAAATTTCAAGTTGAACTCTAGGTCCATATGTAAATCCAAGCATCCAGATAAATCAATCTTAAGGTAACATCTTACTTAATCAATCTTTATTGCCTAAATGAATTCTTGTCTGAAGTACCATTAAATAAATGTCCGATAAATACCTTAAATAAGTCTGCAAATATGAATCAGGCCAATCTCAAATCAATCCAAGTTATAGTCTAAGGTGTACAACAACTAGCCTAGAATCAAAAAATAATCCTCCACACATGTAATGATATTGATAAACACTCATATGAACTAACTAAATAGGATGAGCACTCACCAATGTCTCATGAAGGAATACATGTAATCACACTAGTAAAATAAGTTAGATGATCACATGAAATGATACAGGTACTCATACAGGTAAAATACAGTAGATGGTCACATGAAATAAAGTAAGTAACACACATATATACATAAATATATATATGACAATGGTGAGTGAGGAAATAATACAAGAGCAAACTCTAACAAGTATCGTCTCAGTAAATTTTAGTAACATAATTACACAACAATATAAAATTTTATTATAAAATTCATGTTTAACTGAAGGAGGAAAAGAATACTCACTTGAACTCAATCTCAAGTCCAAAGCACTGAAATCATAAGGCCCCGATAAATCTATGTGGTTCATTTCAATAAAAATTTTAGATTTTTAAAAGAATGTTTTACTTGGGTTATTTAAGAAGTTTTAATCTTAATTAATTAGTTTAGGGGTTATGAATATGGTACTCTGGGTCTAATGAACTTAGCAGGTTTAGTTTAAACAAAATTCTAATTTTTGGATTTTTAATAGGCTTTAAAGCATTAAAATAATTAACAGGCCTGAATTTACCATTAAAGAAAATAGCTTTAAAGTGGGTGGTTTAAGTTAATTTATGTGGGTATTAGTATAAAATTTTTATCATAGAAAGTAGAATTATTGTAAACTATTGTTTATATCTTTCTCCATTTTTTGGTATTTTTAACTAATTATTTTAATATACAATTCTTCTTTCTTTCTTTCTTCTTTCTTTTTCTTTCTTTCTTTTTTTTTTGTACATCCAGTAGCCCAGGCCAGACCAAGGTCAGACCAGGCCAAGCCCAGGCCTGGTCCGGGAATTTCATTTTTTTTTTGAACAGGGCCTAAGGCCTTGGTTGCGGCCCAGCCCAGGCCAGGCCGCCGACCTGGGCTGAAATTTTTTTATTATCTTTTTTTGGTTTTTTTAACAGGGCCTAAAGGCCCTGTGTTGTGGTTGTTGCGCCCAGGCTCGGGTGCGGGTCTGCGCCCGGGCTGGGTGCAGACCCTGCACAGACCCCTGCTCTTGGCCATGGCCGAGAGCAGGGAATGGATATTTTTTTAAATTCTTTGTTTTAAAATTTGGAAAAAATTATGTAAATTAAAATTATGGGTTGATATATTCTGATATGTATTTTAGTTGGACTTTAGATTAGGTTTTGTGATGTATAAAAAAAATATTCATGAAGATCATGGTATAAACATAATTTTTAATAAACTATTTATATCAAATAAATTTTGAGAAAATAAATTACTTACTTGGATTTGATCTCCCCTATCATGTTCCTCAATTTCTGCACTTCGAGATTTCTTTTGTTCATACTCCGCTTGAGGAGAAAAGAAAGAAGGAAGTAGGGAGAGTTCGGTCATGATTTTTTCTTTGGAGGTAGAAAAAGAAATAGTTTAGGTTTTTAATAGGTTATTAGAGATTTTAAAAATCAGAATTTCAGTTAGGTTCAAACTGCTTGATTTAGTAATTTAGGATAGAATTAATTAAGGTTATGATTTTGAAAATAAGATTGGATTTGTGTAAATTAGGATAGATACAATTTTTATTAGGATTTAGATTAAGATTAGTTAAGAGTTATGAAAAGATTTGATGAGAAAGGATTTGGATTAGGATTGAGTTTTGGGTTAATGGGTAAGGATTAATGGGTTATGGGCTAGGAAAAAGAAAAGATATGAGTAGTAGTAGTAATAATAATAATAATAAATACTAATAATAAAAAAGAGATAGTAGTAATAATAATAATAAAATTATCAACATTAAAAATATTATCTAATAATACTCGGTAAAAATACTACCATTAATAATAATGACTAAAACAATACAATAAAAATAAGAATAATAACAATATCAATATTAACAATAATAGTAACTACAATAATAATAATAGTAACATAGTAATGAAAAAAATACTAGCTAGTAATTAAAATGATAATACTTAATAATGCTAAATATAAATATAAGGCCAAAATGCCATTTACTATCTTAAAATAATTTGTACTATAAATCAGTTAATAAATAATAATAAAATAATCAGTAAAATAAAATAAATACTTTAGAAAAAATACAGTGTTTTATTCCAGGGATATTACATTCTACCCACCTTATAAAAATTTCATCCTCAAAATTTCAATAGGAAAATGATAAAAATCAAGTTAAAAGAGAAGATAAAGCTTCCACGTCATTTCTCACTACATCATGGGTCCACCCCGTTTTCACTGCGCGCTCTGATCTCTGCTACCGGCTTTAAAATGGAGTGATCAAACTCAGGAAGAAAAATCAGGGAAACAGAATCGAAAAGAGGATAGGAATCATGATGGAACCCAGATTACTCTAAAAAAAGAGTTGGAATCAGGGATATCAACAAATCAAATAGATGGATATCAAAAGGGGACGGTCAATTCCAAATGGGCTCAATATCAATTATGTGGATAGTATATGTATAATAGAGTGTAATTATAACTTGTTTCAAGTTAATGATAGGGCCTAAGTTCTCTTTTTATGTCAAATCTGGCTCTGATACTAAGAAAACCCTGTCACGCCTCGCTTCCCAAAATACGTGAAAACGGAGAGGCGACGAGAGTCAGCGACGTATATACATGAGGAAAGTACCCCCACGCATACACGCTAAGCCTAAAGTAACATGAACAAGGTATAAAATTTACTACGATAAATCAATATTACTGCAATTTGACATATAAATATCTAACACAATGATAGCAGATGAACAAAAGAAAGAAATGGCAACTAGATGCGATATAGATAGAATCAAGAAATAACATGAACAAAAGAGCAGGAATTCCAATAATCAAAAAGAGCAGGACTCCAGCTTCTCAAGATGCATGTGATCCTCTCCAAATACCTAATCAGTAATAAATAGCCATGGATCTGGATATGCAAATTCAGGGAGTCAGAGCTCCTAGTGAATGTGTAAGAATAAACTGAAAAGATGCACATACATATAAATGTGAATATATGATAATAATATAAACTAGAATAAGAAACGACATGAATAAGTAAATAAACAGTAATATGAATAGCACACAGTAGAGTATGTATCCAGTCAGGTATTTAATCAGGTGTCTATTACAATCTATATATCAGGCGGGTGAGTCAGTCAGTACAAGAGTCAGATGTACATTAAGTCTTGAGTATAATCTATGTATATAATATCATGCATTTATCAGGTGTCTACAATTAATCATGGTACATTGTGAACAGTTTATTATTATTGTGTTAGCGAACACCAATTGCCACCAGTAATAAACGCATCCCATACTATGTCTATCACACGAGTCAATCGAGGTCCTAAGTTATTGAAACTGATCGGTTGGAGACATTGTCCATGCTTTAGGTGGTTCCCGTACATACCCGAGACTACGGTCCGGACTCCTGGCTTTGAACCAGGCCCTACCGCAAGGTAATCAGAAACATATATAATAGGAACAAGAACATGAAGGGGAGCCAGTCACCCCCCGGGAACCCTGCAGTGGAACCTTCTTTCAGCTGTGCAACCTATATCCTAGGTTTACCCAACATACAGACGCTGTCTCCTCCATCAATTTTCCCAATCCCAGTGTAAGTAGTTTAATGTCATGTTATTAATTTATCAAGATTATTTAATAGGCATGTTACTTAGATTACTGGGATAACTCGGTGATAGCCACGGTAACGACGTCAACATATGTAATCAGGATACCGGTATAACATGATATATAATGTTAGTGAACAGGAGACCGGTATAACAGGACATGTAACAAGTAAAACATGAGAGTGTTGTTACCATATACAAATTTTCCCAGCAATTATGATAACATGGAAATTATAGTTATCAGGTAAATGTCATGTGTAATCAGTCAAGTTCCTTAGGTAAATTATGATATTCAGAATAAGTAATGGCCTGCTGCATGAATAGAATAATCCGGGCAAAATATTTAATCAACTCAGATTCTCAAAGTCATCGATATATCTAAGTCTCAATATATAAAATACATACTCATCTATACCCAACCAATCATCACTATTCAATTTTAATTAAGACCATCATACACTCTCACTTTTATTAAGTTCAAACACAAGATCTAGAAATTCAAGTAACTAGTCAATTATGTATATATATGCCACCAGGTCAAGACAACCCAATCTACGTCTACTCCTCAAGAAATATAGAATCTAAGATACCTTTACGTCTGATAATCAACATCAACAAGACATCAATACTCAAACAGTATAATCAGGGGTAAAATAGAGAATACTTACAACTATGGATCCAACTACATCAACGTCATCAGAACGCTGATCAAAATCCTCTGAAACGAACGCCAATCCTCATGTTAATCAATTCTAACTCTAACTAAGTCCATATCAGTTCAAGTATCAGAAGATCAGTCTTTTAATAAAGAATCTCCAAGTCAATCATCAATATCCAACTAAACTCTCACCTGTTTTACCATCAATAAGAATAATTAAATCTACTTATAATACCACTCAGATATCACCCATATAACTACCATCATAAACAGTCAAATTCAAGATCTAAATTTAATTATAGTCTAAGTTACATTACTAATAGCTCCAATCCCAATCAAGATCATAACTAGGGAGTGGGACATCCTCAAGCTCTATAAAATGTAGAAAGTCTCTGTACTCAAATCTCAATATCTAAAAACATCATTACTCAGATAGTTTATCAGTGAATATATCCAAATATAAAAGTTGCAACTAATAATCCAAAATCAATATTATGTGATAGACCAAAATCAAAATAAGGTATTCATGTAAATCTCAAGTTGAACTCTAGGTCCACATATAAATCCAAGCATCCAAATAAATCAATCTTAAGGTAATATCTTACTTAATCTATCTTTATTGCATAAATGAATTCTTGTCTGAAGTATCATTAAATAAATGTCTGATAAATATCTCAAATAAGTCTGCAAATATGAATCAGGCCAATCTCAAATCAATCCAAGTCATAGTCTAAGGTGTACAACAACTAGCCTAGAATCAAAAATAATAATCTTCCACACATGTAATGATATCGATAAACACTCATATGAACTAACTTAAATAGAATGACCACTCACCAATGTCCCATGAAGAAATACATATAATCACACTAGTAAAATAGTAAAATATGTCAGATGATCATATGAAATGATACATGTACTTATACAGGTAAAATAAAGTAGATGGTCACATGAAATAAAGCAAGTAATATATATATATATATATATATATATATATATATATATATATATATATATATATATATATATATATATATATATATATATATATATATAACAATGGTGAATGAGAAAATAATACAAGAGCAAACTCTCACAAGTATCGTCTCAGTAAATTTTAGCAACATAATTACATAATAATATAAATTCATTTATTATAAAACCCTTGTTTAACTGAAAGGGAAAAAGAATACTCACTTGAACTCAATCTCAAGTCCAAAGCTTTGAAATCATAAGGCCCTGATAAATCTACATGGTTCATTTCAATAGAAATCGTAAGATTTTTAAAAGAATGTTTTACTTGAAAGTCTTAAGAAGTTTTAATCTTGACTAATTAGTTTGGAGAATAGGAATATGGTCCTCTGGGTCTAATGAATTTAGTAGGTTTAGTTTAAACCAAATTCTAATTTTTGTTAGATTTTAATAGGCTTTAAACCATTAAAATACTTAACGGGTCTAAATTTACCATTAAGAAAAATGGCTTTAAAGTAGGTGGTTTGAGTTAATTTATGTTGGTATTAGTCTAAAACTTTTTTCATAGAAAGTAAAATTATTGTAAACTATTTTTTATATTTTTCTCCATTTTTTTGGTATTTTTAACAAATTATTTTAATATACAATTCGTCTTTCTTTCTTTCTTCTTTCTTTTTTTTCTTTCTTTTTTTTCTGTACATCCAGCAGCCCAGGCCAGGCCCAGGCCGGACCAGGCCAAGCCCAGGCCGGGTCTGAGAATTTCCTTTTTTTTGAACAGGGCCTAAGGCCTTGGCTGCGGCCCAACCGGCCTGGCCCGGACCAGGCCAGGCCAAGCCACCTGGCCTGGGCTGAAATTTTTTTATTATCTTTATTTTTAACAGGGCCCAAAGGCCCTATGTTGTGGCTGTGGCGCAGTAGGCTAGCCCAGCCGACTGCGTAGCCTGGGCTGGTTGCGCCCAGGCTCGGGTGCGGGTCTGCGCCCAGGCTCGGGTGCAGACCCTGCATAGACCCTGCTATCGGCCATGGCCGAGAGCAGGGAACGGGTATTTATTTTTAAATTCTGTGTTTTAAAATTTGAAAAAATTATGTAAATTAAAATTATGGGATAGTCTCACATGTATTTAGTTGGATTTTAGATTGTATTTTGTGATGTATAAAAAAAAATATTCATGGAGATCATGGTATAGATATAATTTTTAATAAACTATTTATATCAAATAAATTTTAAAAAAATAAATTACTTACTTAGATTTGATCTCCCTATCATGTTGCTTAAGAGATTATTTTTGTTCATGCTCCGCTTGAGGAGAACAGAAATAAAGAGGTGAGGAGAGTTGGGTCATGGTTTTTTCTTTGGAGGTAGAAAAAGAAGTAGTTTAGGCTTTTTATAGGTTATTAGGGATTTAAAAATCGGAATTTCAGTTGGTTCAAACTACTTGACTTAGTAGTTTAGGATAGAATTAATTAAGGTTATGATTTTGAAAATAAGATTTGGATTTGTGTAAGTTAGGATAGATATGATTTTTGTTAGGATTTAGATTAGGATTAGTTAAGAGTTATGAAAAGATTTGATAAGAAAGAATTTAGATTAGGATTGGGTTTTGGGTTAATGGGTAAGAATCTCAATGGTAATGGGTTAGGAAAAGGAAAAGATATGAATAATAATAACAATAATAATAATAAATACTAATAATAAAAAAGAGATAGTAGTAATAATAATAATAAAATTATCAACATTAAAAATATTATCCAATAATACTTGGTAAAAATACTACCATTAATAATAATGACTAAAATAATACAATAAGAATAAGAATAATAATAATATCAATATTAACAATAATAGTAACTACAATAATAATAATAGTAACTAGTAATGGCAAAAATACTAGATAGTAATTAAAATGATAATACTTAATAATGTTAAATATAAATATAAGGCCAAAATACCATTTACTATCTTAAAATAATTTGTACTATAAATCAAGTTAATAAATAATAATAAAATAATCAGTAAAATAAACTAAATATTTTAGAAAAAATACGGAATTCTAGACTAAGGATATTACACCTTGAATTAGAAGTAGTTGTGGAGAGATTAGAAAGTCATGAAGAAAATTAGTTATTCATGGTGAAAACTAAAGAAAGCATGATAAAAAGAAAGCAAGTAAATAAAGATAAATTTGAAAGGAAAATCTTGTTATTGATGTTGTCACCTTCAAGTGCAAGAGCCTCCTTCTTTACATAGCTTGAATTAGAACTAGATCCTAAAAATTATAAAAGAAATTTGCAAGAGAACTAAAAAAATCTTAAGTTATGATCTCTGATATAGAGATGCCTGATTTTGGAAGATTTCAGCACTTTAAATAGGCCTCAGAGCTAATCACGATTGGATACAAATTAGAAGGTTTAACTTAATACTAATTGAATACGGGAATTCAATTTTGCAGTAAGTTAGCATGTTGATTGCTGAATATAACTTGTAAAATGGGTGAATTGGATAGAGCGGTCAACATAAGAATTGTAACCCTTCAAGTTCTCTTTCTGTAGCATTTTGAGTCATCAGATTTGAATATTTGTAACAGAACACTAAGAGGCGTCTAGTCTAAATCTAAGTCTGGATTGATTTTGAACTCCATTTAATTTGAATTATCCTTCTTATCTCTATTAGAATTAGCTTTATCCCATCTATCTACTAGAATTATATGTTCTAATTTTGAATTTGAATTTTGAAGATGATGACGTATCCTTTCCTTCTCTTGATTTCATATTGATTTAAATTGAAATCTAAATTTAGATAGGATTAGGAATAAAATAGAAGTTTCTTGTATCCTTATCATCCCATTTAATTAACTACACACTATAATCAAAAAGAGCACTAAATAGCAATATTAAATAAAGAATAATCAAGGATAAATCTGCAAATGTGATTATAAAAATGAAAATTTGAGATGCAATCAGAAGGTTGAGGTATTTATATTATAACGACCCTCGTACTCCTGCACCCCACCTTGACCTAGATCTTACAGATCAGTACCAATTCACATAATTGCTTAATGAAGACTGGCTCCCAGCACGTATTGCACGAATAAATAATAAATTAATATTGCACGTTGTGCACCCACCTAATAAAAAATACTTTGTGTTACATTCAGTTAACCAATGCAATAATTACTCAAAGGCCTATATAAGCACATATTGTAGCTCACCGTCAGTGGAAACTCACCAAGAATAGCAAAAAGTAACACATAAGCCAAGTGTTACTGACGAGAGAGAATGGCTTATGCACGCTCGTGCACTCTACTTTTGCTCTTGCTAATTGTGATTCTGTGCAATGCAACAGATTACAACATTCTAGATTTCCAGTTGGCAAGGAGGCATGAACTTTGGATGGCCGAGTATGGACGAGTCTACAAGGACGAGGTTGAGAGAGCACGACGATTCGAGATATTCAAGGAGAACGTCAAGTTCATAGAAGATTTCAATAATGCTGGAGAGTATAACTACACTCTGGGTGTGAATCAGTTCACTGATCTCACTCATGAAGAGTTCTTGGCTACTTACACAGGAGTCGAGATCCCAGAGCCAGGATTTGAGGAGTCACGTACGTCAATCGAGTATGACGATGTGAACCTACAAAGTGTTCCATCAAGTGTTGATTGGAGGGCCAAAGGTGCAGTAAACTCTGTCAAAAATCAAAACCCGTGTGGTAAGAAAATTTTCTTAACTTCACATTTTCATTTATTTTACCTTTTCCGCTTTGCACGTCGTTAAAGCTCAAAGGCAATGGTAAAATAATTTTTTTAGCTTCACCTTCTCATTTATTCTACTTTTTTTTCCTTTTTATATCTTTTTTATTTTAGAATAGTTGCCCAAAGGGTGCCATGTGCATGTACAGTAGGTGTTCGGTAAGGACTTCTCTCTCTGCTCGCGCGCGCAGGCATCCACGCATCGATCAAAACTTCCTAGTTCATCAGATATGATCAAATGCTCATGACCAATTATTTTTGGAGGAGAATTTGAAAACAAATTTCATAAAAAGAATTGTATTAGTTACTATTATCAAACATATATCCAACCTTGATACTTGCATAGTCTCAATATATTTAAATATTAATTCTCTAATATGATTGTTTATGATAATAACTGTAGGTTCTTGTTGGGCATTTGCTGCTGTATCAGCAGTTGAAAGCATCAACAAAATTAAAAGAAATATACTCTACTCCCTATCGGAACAACAAGTTGTGGACTGTGACAAGCGTAATGGAGGATGCAATGGAGGTAGCAGGCCAGCAGCCTTCAATTACATCAAAAACAAAGGTCTTACGACTGAAGCTAACTATCCTTATAAAGCAACTCGTGGCACTTGTAATGTAACAAAGGAAAGTCAAACTGTGGCAACTATTAATGGTTATAAAATAGTGCCAAGCAACAGTGAGGCATCTCTTATGATCTTAGTGGCACAACAACCAGTAACAATCGGAGTTGATGCTTCAAGAACTTTTGCAGGCTATAAGAAGGGTATCTTCTCCGGACCCTGTGAACAAATATCAATCATGCAGTTGTTGTTGTTGGTTACGGGGAAGAAGGCTCAGAAAAGTACTGGATAGTCAGGAACTCATGGGGTCCTAGGTGGGGTGAGGGTGGATATATAAGGATGAAGAAGGATATTGCTGCACCTCAAGGACTGTGCGGGCTTGCTATGCGCGGGGCTTACCCAACCCTTTGAGCGTAAAAAAAGATGCTTATGTGAAATAAGAGCCTTGCTCCTCATCCTCCAAATATGTACCTGATGTGTCGTAACATAGTGAACTTGGCAGTATGACTTTATGTGCCTAAATAAGGAGTATGGTAAGCTTGAGCAAGAAAGGCATGTGTGGGGGAAAAAAAAATATAAATATTGCAATGTGCTTATATAAATGTATGTATTTTGTGTGTCTTCTCCGGGCTTAATTCTCCTTACTTAAAATTGCTCATCACACTTTAGAAGCTAGAGATGATACAATATCCCTAGCACAATTCCAATTAATGATTTATATCAGTGACTAATGATTTTCCGCAATGTAAATTTCATATAAATAGTAATGGACCCGTCAGGATAATTGTTGCAGAAAAAGAATTTAAAAAGCTAGTATTTTTTTCACATTTACTTTTATACCCAAAATACCGAAAATAAAGCAAAGGTTAACCATCAATATCAATGGCCTACGAATTGGAACTCTATTTAAACAGCTAAATCCACTTTCTTTCAAAATCCTACATCATTTTCTCCCATCAAAATCCACCATTATTTTTTTAATAGATAAAAAAATAGGGAAGCGAAGTGTCACAAATAATTAATGGGAGGGGTGAATATCCCCAACGCTAGATCTTAATTTAAAATAATTAAATAGTTTGATTATCAATTATTTAATTTTATTAAAAGTCGATGTCATTATATCAAAACTTTGAAGTTGAGATGAGGGTTGAGGTATTTATCTTTTAACATACCATCATAGATCAAAGCGCCCTTTTTGTGTGCCGAACTTAAGCTTTTCATTGTGATGATATTTTTTGTTTTAAATCTGTTTTTTAATGTGCGCCCAGTGAGAATTGACCTGGGTTTCTCTAATACCATATTTAAAAAAAAATCACTGCACCAAAACGCTGAAGTTGAGATGAGAGTTGAGATATTTATATTTTAACAACCATAGCACAATAGTACTCATGCACCGACCTTAACGTAGTCCTATCTATCAGTACCAATTCACGCAATTGTTTAATTAAATAAGACTAGCTCCTTGTACTTGCATGGCACCGCATGTTGCACCAATAAATAATAAATTAAAACTACACATTGTGCACCCACCTTATGAATAATAAATTTTGACTTTGCGGACCCACCTAATAAATAATAAATTAAGACTTTATGCCCTGAATGCATGTGCCAGAGACATGTATGTGTTTCCCACCAAAGAAGTACGGACGAAATTGCGGAGAATTTTAGATTTGGTGAGATCCATCATGAATCAAATCTTGAGCTTGGGATTTTTTAAGAGAATATTTTGATAAATTAAGGCTTTATGTACCCACTTAATAAATAATAAATTTAGACCATGTGTACCCACCTTATATATAAGGGGTTTTTTCATTTCGGGACTGAAATTTTTCTTAATTTCGTATTCACTCCCGAAATCTTCATATTTCCATATTGACACCCTAAATCTTACAAGTTTGGATAAAAACTCTCCCTTTATTAGTTGCTGTCTATTTTCAATGGTGGCCTGGTGAAATTATATTTATATCCTAACTTATTCAGAAAAAACATTTCACTCTCTTTTTCTTTCACTCTCTCCTCTTCGTCTGCCGCCCTGCCCATTTACCTACGTTGTCATTGTCGTCGTCGTCCGCTCCATTCCTAATCACGCCCGTCTCCTTGCGCTCGCTCGTTCGAAGACGGCCAGAGACAGCCAGAGTCGTGGTTGGGTTGGAGAGAGTGAGTTTGTTGAGAGAAAATAGTTGAAAGAGATGACAGTATAATGGTAAGTTCACATATTATTTTAGAATATTTGAATTTAAAAAATATTTCAAGAATATTTTTTCTTATAAACAGAATAATTAACAGAAGGGGATTTTGTCCAAACTTTTAAGATTTGAGGGGTCGATATGAAATTATGAAAATTTGAGGATGAATATGAAATTAAGAAAGATTTCAGATGTCGATATGAAAAAACCCAGTAAATAATAAATTTAGACTTTGTAACTGATAGATGTTTAGATATATCCTCTCTCTCCACATCTAATGGAGAGGGCGTGTAATAGAGAGGGCGTGAAAACCCATTATCCTAATAGATTGGTTAACAGGTCTAAAACCTGATAAGCCTATAGAAAAATCACAAAATTCTAATAAAATCATGCATAATTGAAAAAACCTCTTATATTTATACTAGCGACCATGGTCCGAGATTTCTACTTCTTACTAGTCTCAAAATCATAACCTTAAAAGATCTTAGTTTCCATTTTAACTAGAACTCATATAAAAGGAAACGAATAAAAGCAAACATAAAAAAATAAACTCAATTTGAACTTAGACTTGAATTTAACTGTGACTCAAATCTCATAGATCTCCACCTTGACACAAAATCACTCATCTTGCATATGAAAGTGCACCTAGAGGGGGGTGAATAGGTGTACTAGCTAATTTAGGACAAATGATGTGAAATTAAAAACTTAATTGCAAACACACTATGTGTAACTAAGAGTTAGTAAGCCTGAATTTCCCGTGAAGGGCTCTGGAGCTACTCCTCTAGATTCCTCTAAATTAAGAGTTGAGGTACTTTAATAAACTCTCTTGGTTGAATACAAGTGTGGGCACACACAAACTATATCTAGCATAGGAATATGAGCAAAAGCAATGCAAGATATAAAGAGAGATAAAGTTGAGAGATAGTGGAGCAAACGCAAACACAAAATATAAAGGAAAGATTAGCTGTGGATTGCTCAAGCTCATATACACATACACAAAATTTATATAATATTTCATTAGAATAGTTTGATTTGAGAAAATATCGTTTTGATTTTGAGCTTCAAAGAAGATATCTTTATATTTCATGTATCTTCTTTATATTTCATGAATAGAGTTCATCAAAACAAGATTATATGTTTTATATGTATATTGGATTTCATCTATATACATTATTAGTTCAAATGTTTAGAAAAACTTATTTGATGTTTCTATGTCATGTATTTAAGGTTTGTATTTATCAAAACTTTGTTTAGAACTTATTGTCAAAAACATAGATATTTCATCTTATATTTGTATTGGATCATATCTATACACACTATACTTCAAAAGTGTTTTAATATCTTATTTTTGTATTTAGACAAGTTTTGAAAAAATCCGTTTTTCATTTCAAAGTTGATCTTGAAAAATACAGATTTTACTGAATTTCTATATCGTAATAATAGTTCAACTTGATATGTGTTGATTTTTTATCACACATATTTGGATTCCAAAGTATTTCAATGAACTGATTTTTGTGAATTTTATGAGATTTTATAGGATTTTATAAGATGTTATAAGACCAAGTTTTAATCCCTAAATAACACTGACCTGGCCTTCTAAAGGTGCAAAAAATAATAATAAATAATATAAAAAATATGTATAACATCATGTTCTTGTACACCTAGATCTTTCTAGGTCCATCTCTCAAGCTTGCTTCCCATCATTCCAATGGGTTCTCTTTATAGGACACAGTGGGGAGGCCAATTTTTTTGTCGTTTTAGCTCTCTTCCTTCCCAGTCTTACCTTCCTTGAGCTCTTCTTACTCATATTTCTACATCCATTATTCAAAAATTGATTACTATCATACCTCTCAGTTGGAACTTCCACACTATGAATGCTTAGAAATTCTAGCTCAGTTTCATACATTTCCTCAAAACTTAGATCAACGCTTTCCTCTGGAGGTTTGTAATTGACCAAATATTCCTAATCGGTTCATCCAAATATATGAGTTCTTCTTCAAAAAGGTTATCAAATGTTAGGTCAATTGGAGGTTCTTGAATTATATTGTCATGCGATATTTCATTGATTGGATCATCAAAACTGAAAAAACTCAAATCAAATCTCCAACATATGTCTTCTTATTAGTACAATCACACTCATCCTTAAATAATTCATCAAGAAATAGAGACTCATTCTCTATACCTTCACTTTCTTCTTCACAATTGTTCTCAATGAAGTTTACCTCAAACGTTTGTCTTTTATCTTATGAGGTTGTTTTTCTAGGTTAAAGACATTGACTTTTCTAGTCATGTCTCCAAAGGTTAACCTCATGGATCATTCCTTCAATTGATAATAGCATTGGCAGTAGGAAAGAATGGGCGCCCTAGGATAACTGAAGTTTGAGCCCTAGGATTGGACACAGGTTGTATCTCAAGAACTATGAAATTAACAGAGTAAATAAACTCCCGACTCGGATAAGGACATCATTAATTTTCCCTTGGGAACTTTCACTTATCGGTCAGCCAGTTGGATGATGACTTGGGTTGAACTAAGATCACCCAACCCGAGTTGTTGATAAACTGAGAAAGGAAGCAAGTTGAAACAATTCTATTGCATTTCACAAACTCACAATTAGCAAGAGCAAAACTAGAGTGCACGAGCGTACAAAAGCCATTCTCTCTCATCAGTAACGCTAGGCTTATGTGTTACTTTTGTTCTTCTTGGTGAGTTTCCACTTACGGTGAGCTACAATTTGTGCTTACGTAGGCTTTTGAGCAATTATTGCATTGGTCAATTGGATGTAAATTACTATTAGGTGGGTGTTAACACTCTGAAAAAAGGAACTCCAAGGCAGCTCTGTAATCGGTCCGAACAATATCTAACTTGTCGACACTTCTAAAAAACAAGTATAACCCTCAGTCGTCGTTATACGTGTCACCGTAATATATGATGTGGAGTACGCAGTGATTTGACCAACCTGAGAGCCAGATTGAATTAGTTCCAGTTTCACAAACTATTTTCTAATATTTTGAATTTTCTAAATTTTTTTGGAAATTTTTCCGAATTATTTTGAAAAATGTTCGTGATCGGTGTCAACCGACACCAATAATTGACCCAAGGATTTTTAATTCACAAATGAGTAAAATTTTTAGAATCTACTTCTGTATTCGTCTTTAAAATCTTATTTTCTACTTTCAAGTAATTTTGACGATTTTTCTGAATTAGTCCAAAATCGGGTCGAATAGGTGTCACCCAGTATCACTGATCCTTTTAAGATTTTTAATTGGCAAACCGGTTTGAATTTTTACAATCTGATTTCAAATTATGTCTTACACTAATATTCTTTATTTTACATAATTTTTTGGGACTGTTTAGAACTAGTCAAATTTTAACCCAATATTTAAATATATAAAATCCTATAACAAATCCTAATAATCTAACCGACTATAAAAATTTTCTCTATCTTTCTACACAATTCCAATTAACCAACCTTCACTTTTTCTTTACCTTTCTACACTCTTCCTCTTAACCGACATAATTCACTTTAAAAATCCCATGTTCATTCAACCCATTAAACCCAATAATAACAACTCTCTCTCATTCTCTCTCTCTTCCCCCATTCACCTCACCTGCGCCACCCCCTCCTTCTCCTCATCTCAACGCCACCCGCACCAGCACCCCAACGGCACCACAAACACCTCCTTAAAACCCTACCACCCAGTTCCCCTCATCTCACTCTCACTTCGTCTCTTGCATTATATCAACTCACACCATACCACCACCTACTCCATCTACCTCCGGCCACCGCGCGCCACTGGAACCACCCCGTTAACTCTCTGGCACTACCATAACCTCCTCCATTCTTCACCGCTCTCAGTCGCACGCAACCATCCTCCCTTTTCTCCTTCTCTTCCTCGTTTTGCACACAATCGGAGCATCACCGGAGCTCCGTCACTTTCCACCACCGTGCGCGCAGCCTTACAACCACCGCGGCCACCTCCTACCGCGACCAAAACCCAGATCTCCCTCCTCTCCTTCTTCTTTTGCACCTGCTACTACTATGCTGTTCGAAGGAGAGAATGGAGAAGAAAACCCATAACGGGTTTGTATATAGACCCGATGCGCAACCCGAAAGCCACAACCCGCTTTGATTAAAAAGGTAAATTTCATCAAAGTCCTGCATAAATTCGTATTTTTACATCTATAACTGTAACACCCCGATCCCACGGATATAGAGACGTTATGGCGACGTACATACGCAGGGCGGAGGTACCCTCACGTACGTACGCTAAGCCTCAGTACAAGAAATAGCCTCCATATGTACAAGAGTTTCAGCATTAAATAAGTACAAGAATACCTGCAGAAAGAGGTTAGTGATCATAACAGATATGAAAATAGGGACAAATAAGATAAAGAAACAAATCACAAAAATACCTATGAATGGTCTCGATGATGAGTCTCCTATGTGAATCCAAAGAAATATCTGGCAATACGATAACTCGGATCTCCAATCTGGGCACGCAAACCCAAGGTCGTCAGAAAGTGACCTAGTGAGTGGTAAAATGAAGGAGGCAATAATATGTACTATAGTAATACAGGCACGATAATAAGATATAATATATTTTTATGTATCAATAATACCATAATAGGAGTTTAATAATCAGTAGAATACTATCAACAACTAGCATTTTATCATCGGGTCATGTCTACAGTGGTCTCCCGTTTTATATAATAAATAATATTGTATAATGGTGACGTGATAGAAATAAACATGCAGAGCTGCATATGCAACATAACCATAATACTGTGTTGTGCATATACAGTAATGATGTCTGCAAGGTATACAGAAAGCAGAATATATGCAATGCAGAGTATACATGTACATGAGTAGTATGCCACCACAGAAAGTGTAACATGTACCAGGTAAGGTAATAAAGCATACAGGTAATATGATAGGGAATAAATTATCAGGAACAGTAACAAGTACAACTAAACAATAGTATACATGTATCAAGCAAGTCATGTTATTTATACAATAATCACAATCAGTACCACCCGGTATTTAATCAATCTCTTCCAGTGTCCCATACCACTGGCAGTTCATACTGGAGCCCGCACTCCTGTGAACCCATCCGGACATGGTATACGGGTACCATTATCCAAACGAGAGAGTGACCAAATAACAAGTGTTGCTGACGTCACTATTGTTGGGTTATTAAATGTATCATGTACTGGGTCTAAATAGCAAGCGCACTGAGAATGCCTTCATCATGCCAACACCCCGCGATGTGGGATTCTAGAGGTGGCCCCCACAGATTCAAGAGGTGGCCTCCACCATGTATGTGGTGTGGCACTTTATTCCGTGTGGCACTTAGTTCCACACGCCATGTGCCGGACGTCAGCATGACCATGCGTATAACGGGAATACAATATAACAAGAATACTGAGTCTGGTCAGTAACAATATCAATAACAAGAGCACCAAAGGCATCCTTGTCACCCAACACCAGGCGGAGTGAGGACTCTAAAGGTGGCCCCCACCACGGATAGGTATGATGTGGCACTTTGCTCCAGGTGGCACTTAATTCCACACATGTTCCGTCGGACGCTGGCTTGACTGTGCTAATAACTGGTATACTAGAATACAAGTATGAACTACACAGTATATCAAGTACTAGAATAGTGCATGGTACAAGTAATACGATAATAGGACATGAACTTTATTGCTATCATGAAACAAGATAACGGTAAACGATATACAAGAGATGTAGGAGTCTACACATCGCATATCAATAGCTCATGTATCCAATAACGGAATATCAATATCAGTAATAGGAAACAATCATGCAACAAGAATACAGGAATATACATGCAATAATAAGACATGCAATAATATGAACGGTGATCCACATGACAGGAATATACAAACAATCAATGCATGTATACCGGTGAATATATGTAACAGTGATATATGAACATGATATAACTGTGTACCGAGCATCCATGTAACGATAATACTAATATGTGAAATGACGGTGTCCAGTGAATTGGTGTATCTATATATCGGGGGGACATGAATAAGAAGGTATTGTGGTACGTGTATTATCGTATCCATATATCGTTAATTCATGAACATGCTATAATAGTGTCATGTATGTCAGTGTCTGAGTAACAGTGATGGAATAACAGTATCTAGTGTAATGGGTATTTATTCAAAATGCAATATCCAATGTACTAGAATGTTCGTGTAACGATAATCCAAGGGCATGTAGTAATGGTGTACAATGTGAGTCAAGTAACGGTGATCATACCCTGTAATCGAGTAGTAGATCTCTCTATTTGTAATAAATATTACAATATTATTAATATGATCAAGATCATAAAATTATTACATAAATCTATGTTAATCATCAATTTATTAGTTAATTTTACTTAGTAAAAGTATTAACTTATGAATATTTAGACAAGTCATCTATATTTTATAATAAATCAAGAATTCTATTTAATTCTATTTACAAGGATTTTCTGATAATTACGATCAAGTTAATTAAATATGATAACTATAATTTATAAAATAAAAACACTCACAAACTGGCTATGGAAAGGTAGTTCTCTTTCCCACGATCGCAATAATTTCAGGATCGTCCAATTCAGAGTCCTAATGCTCCAGATATTGCCCGAATACTAGAAACCATATAAAAAGGTTTAATATGTAATTAATAAGAATAAAAATGCAACAAATATAATGTAATTGGGGCTTTTATGAAAGTTTACCTTATTAGGTTTAAGAACGGGTTTGGGTTCTGAACGGGCCGGGTTTGGATCCAATACCCAAACCAATGACTTAAGTGGAAGTGGGTTAATGGGTTAATGGTTAGGGTTTATTGGGTAACGAGTTTGGGTTCTTGAGATGGGTTCACACCTGTTATTGGGTGTGGGTGTGAACCCATCTGGGTACAGTAGAAGCAGCAGCAGCATCTGCTGCTGCTGCAGCGTGCGTTCGTAGGCCGGCCTGCCGGCGGCGGTCCCTGCCGCTGGCGACGCAGTGGTGCGTCAGGCGCCGAGAGAGGGTGAGGAGAAAGGGAGAGAGGAATAGAGAGATGGAGGAGGAGTGGGTGAGAAATTTACAGTAGAAGAAGTAGGAGAAGAAGAAGAAGGGCGGCGGCGCCCGATGGGGGCTGTGGCACGCCGGCCATCGGCCGCCTGGCCGCGGGCGACGAGTCAGGCCCCGTGGCCTTGAACAGAGAGAGATAGAAGTGAGGAAGAGAGGGAAGAGAGAGAGAGAGAGAGAGAGAGAGAGAGAGAGAGAGAGAGAGAGAGTGAGTGAGTGAGAGTGAGAGAGAAAGAGATGAGAGAGAGAATTAGGAATAAATTAGAGAGAGAATAAAAGGAAAAAAAGGGGAAAGGCGGTGGTCTAATGGCGGTGGGGAGGATTCGGGAAGAAAGGAGAAGAAATGAAAGAGAGAGATTTAAAAAATAATATTTTATTATTTTTTATTGGCCCAATATTGGACTAGCTTCGAAGGGTTCCCAAAATTCTGTAAAATAGTTAATATTATGCTGAGGAGTAATTTGAAATCAGATTCATAAAATCTTGTCCAGTTTGCAAGTTAAAAATCCTGAAATATAACGCCAGATACTAGGCGACACCAGTTTGGCCCGATTTTGGAATAATTCAGAAAAATCCCCAAAAATATCCTAACATAGAGAATATGATTCTAAGACACAAGATGAAAGCTAATTTCAAAAATTCAACTCCATTTGTAAATTAAAAATCGTAGAGCCGATTATCAGTATTGGTCGACACCTGCTACAGAGATTTTCCAAAATAAATCAGAAAAATTTCAGAAAATTCTGAAAAATTTAAAATATTAGAAAATGATACCTGAAACTGAAATCGGCTCAATCTGACTAGCATAAAGGTCAAATCAATTCTGTACGCCATATCAAGCACTGATACTGTGATACGTATAACAAGGATCGGGGTTACAATAACCCTGAAAATTTTAGTTTAATTCCCTGGATCACTTTAGATATTATAAAATGGACCCTGAGTCGTACTTCAGACTATAACTTGGTCATTTGACGTCGGAATCGCACATTCTTGGTACCGTTGGGATCGGAACTGCAAGAACTACTCTTATAAGACAAGTGTTTACTGTTATTTTTCTTGTTTCACCAAAAAATCATTTGTAGAGTCTTGTTAGCTGACTGAAATATTTGATTACCGATATTATGATTATTCCCGATAAATGGCCTGTATATGAGGGATTGAGTAGTATATCGGAGCATGGACTTGTTCTACTGGGATATTAGTGGTAGTTATGGTATAGTGTGCATGTTAATATGGAGACAGCTAGGATAATTGCATGTATTTCTATTACTAACTCCCGTTACATGCTACTTTGATACTTCTGGTATTGATTCCCGTTACACATTATATAGCTGATTCCATTATTTATGCTAGCTTTTTGCTTGATACATGCACACTCATCCACATGACTATAATACGTAGGACCTGACGAGTGCTTCGTATGTTTTTGTCACCTGTTCCAGTTAAATCATGTCAACACTTATCATTCTAAAATGAAATCACTTGGGAATAGGGAGACTGGATGATTGACTAGATCTTATCGAGTGGGTGTACTGGATCCATATTGTTAGTCCCACTACAGGGGATGGTAGTACTGCCTGCCGATTGTATATAGCTCCCTTGGCTCCCATTTCCCGTTTCCTACTCCCCTCTTAGCGGAGGGCCCTGGTCTCAGTAGCCAGGGGTCTGTTTAAGGTCGTGATCACGGGTATGCACGGGATACACCCACCTGATTAGAGCTCCTCGATTATTAAGTCTCATAATACACATTTATACACTCCTGGACAAGATAGTGAAAGATTACTCCACTGGTATTTTGATTATCGTCATCTTATTGCACGTTCTGTTTCAGCCATGTGCATGTATATTTCATGGTAGTCTTTATTCTCCTTATCTTTTCTTTATATACTTGCTCGATCGCATCTGAGACCCTGGGTTTGCCTGCCCAGATATAGATTCTGTGGTTATACCCTCAAAGGAGGACGCGGTACCTAGACGGTTTGGTTGAGCAGCTTTAGGACAGTTCGTGACCTTATCGTCTTTTTTGGCTTTCAGTATGTTTCATAGTTGTACTATTTTTCTGTTCCAGTTATGTCATTGTACTGTATATTTTCATAAATATGCTGATGGGCTCAGATGTATTGTGTTTTTGGTACTGTATTGGACTGTGTTATATACTCTTGTTACATGTAATTAACATATCAACAGTGTTCTAAGCTTATAATGAGACTTGTTCAGGTCTACAGTAGGCTTAACGTGTATACGTAGGACGTCATATCCAACGTGTACACGTCGCCGATCATGTCACGTATTATATTTTGGGTAGTGGGGCGTGACAACAAGTCACTGGCAGGCTGAAAACTTGTTCATCCCTGATGAACAAACCAATAACTTGGACTCTACTGAACCAGAGAAGCAGGTAGTGAACCAAGCATTTGCCTTCTGAAGAAGCCCAAAAAGGCTAACTCCTAGTTTCGCAGCAAGCGCAGTGCTAGCTTTGTAGTGAGCAATCAATAGCTCTGTTGTGGGCTCACCTCCTGTCTTAACTTGAATCTTCTCATAGCTCTGTTGAGAGCTCTCTTTTAGCTTTGTTCCAAGTTCAGTGCCAGCTTCGCAGCGAGCTATCAATAATTCCGACGTGGGCTTATCTTTTAACTTCGCATAAAGCTCTCTTTTTAGCTCCACTGTGAGCTTATTCTTCTACATCTGCTGTGTTGGCCCAAAGGCCCGTCACTCTAGTTTTGATGATGATTAACTCATGTAGTTATAATACTATGATCTTGTGTTTATTAATCTCAGATATGTGATCAAGATCTTAGTAGGTGTTTACCTTCAACAAAGGATTTAAAGTCAAGTTTTAGAGTAGCACTGTTGATTCAAGAGCTCGCGCATCAAGATCACATCAAGCTCATTGGATCAAAGTTTGGACCAAGTCAAGAAGGAGAAGAAGACCTTCAAGAGAAGATTTCCAAGAAGACTTGTGTCTAGGTTTGTTTGTAGTAAGATTTTATTTTTAGATAAAATGTAAAGGATAGATTAGTTGGTGGATAGCTCAAGTTCATATACACTTACACACAAGATTTATATGTATTTTAATAAAAGAGTTTTCGTTTAGGAAAATACCATTTTTGTTTCTAAGCCTAAAATTATACATGTGTTTTATCAAAACTTATTTTAGAGCTTAATGTCTAAAACATAGATATTTCATCATATATGTGTAGTGCATCATATTCATACACACTAAGCTTTAAAAGTGTTTAAAATATCTTGTTTTTGTATTTGGAGAAGTTCTGAAAAAATCAATTTTGGAACATACAGATTTTTGTTTAAGGCAAAACTTCTATATTACAAAAATAGTTCAAAATGTTTGTAACATACTTTGATTTTTATTCAAACATGTTTGTATATGATGATCAGGGAGGAACTAGCACTCAAAAATGTGTATTATGAAATTGATGTAAAAGCTCGAATGTGCTAATGTACCCTCGATACTTCCGTTATAGCATTGGCTTAATGGGTTGAATCCACAGGGAAGGGAGGCAATAGAAGCATTAACAGTTTTTATTCACGTTGTATGTTAACAATTCTTCTTATTGAAAGAATGACAAAGAATGAAAAAGAAAAGAAAAGAAAATCCAGAATGTGGTAGGTGAGGAGAGCGATGAAAACGTCGATGTAAAAAAAAAATAGAAAGTGGTTTGGAAAACAAATTGAAAAAGAAGATGAAGCTTGTAGTAAAGAAAATGAAAACAAAGACAAACAAAGAAGCGGTGAAAACAACAATGAAAAGAGTTTTGGAAATAGTTTCTAAAACAAGATAAAAGAAAAACTCATAGCTACTAACTACTAATTGTTCACACACCATGCTAACCTCTTCATGATAGTTGCCTCACATGTTGATCCTCGGCCATCACTAATCCTTGGCTTCAAGAGACGATACAAAGCATGGCACATAGATGGTTCATCACAATCAAACATGCATCAAGATCAAGCTAATACAAGGATTAACTCATCAACCATTAAAAGAAAGCATGAAATAAGAGAGAGTTAGCTTGGTTAGCAAGTTAGCAAGTTAGATGTTAGAACCCATCATCATGAGCCATCAATGGCTCTTGCAAGAACAAGGCCATGTAGAGGCTACCCGATTCATGTGGATTATCAAGTAAGTGGTTAGATGGTTAGTGGTTAGTAGTTAGATTGCCATGAGAAGAAAAGTTAGCAAAACATCATGTAGAAGATGAAGAAGATTACATTGGAGAAGAAAGGAGGCACCTTTACATAGACTGTCACCATCTATTACATCAATCCCTCTCTATCTCTCTCTCTCTATGAATCTCTCAGCTCTACTACAATGATCTAAAAAGAAATGAAAATACAAGAGAAATGAAGAGCACCTACCTACACTACACTAAACTTCTCCTAGAATCAGAACCTACTCCTAAAAATGAAAACTTCCTGCGTTTTGGGCCTCTACAGGGGTTTTTATAGGCAAATTCAGCTTCTAAAAGACGAGACGGGGTCACGCGTCAAAACTCGACGCGTGGGTCCACCAAAATGCCGCGGAAGCTTGGCATTTGTCGCGTTTTCTCGGCACTTTCAGGGAGTTAAATCTCTGGTTTTGGTGCGGGGATCCGTCTTGCTTCGAGGAGCTTCCTTGTATATTCTGTTTCTGGTAATTTCGTCCTCATATTCGTCTGACGTGCGCAAGAGGCTAGGTTCGACGTATCTTCTAGATAATCCCTTGCTTGGCCTCCAAGTAATGCGGATTTAATTACCCTAAATTGGGTTTAATTAAGCTCTTTATTACACCTTTGCCCTTGAACTTTGGATTACCTGTAATAAAGACCAAAACACGATTTAGACCGACAATTTATTCATAAATCGTTGGGAGAATGCGATATAATAATGCAGAATTGTACACTGATCACACTCCACACTTATCTTTTGCTCGTCTCGAGCAAAATAAGAAAGAAAATTATACTACAAATGTTATTACACCACTTTCGCAGGTGACGCGATTACACTGAGCGTGTGCAACAAGCCGTTAAACCTCTAGGTTATCCCTAGAGGAGGAGTGTTGTCTCCTGAGGGTTTTCAGTGGATTGCACCCACAAAATCCATAAAGAAAGAAGACAAATGTTAGTATTTTGAAAACACATTTTGAAAGAGAGACATGTTTTCGAACTATTTTTCCAAAAATATAAGTGATCTAAGGTCATAAGTCCACCAAAAATCATTCTTTCTTAAACTTAGTCTCTATGCAAGATCTTGTCTTCAATTAAGGTAAGAATTCAAAATTGAATTGAATATTTTATCCTTCAAAAAACCTAGATAATATGCACTTTGTGATAGTGAAGATTTATGGGATTTCCACTCCAACCATCAAGCCATTTATTCATATATATATTTTATTTTTTTTTTTCTTCCCTAGTTTTCTTAGGCTTTCTAGTTCACCCATGTAATGAGCCTATAACCGATGACTCCCAGACCAGACGGTTTTAGGGCACCAGATGAGAAAACATCCCTCGGGTTTAAGGACTCGAGTAAACAAGGCCACAAAACTAAGGGGGATTATTTGATTCTTTTGACCACCGTTAGGCGTGAATAATCATGCTTCTTGAGGCATAGTTATCCTGCTTAATAAGTGATGTTTTATTCATATATTTTTTTCTTTTATTTATTTTTTGATTTATGGCATTTTAGGTCTTTGTTTCCATTCCAAAAATGTGTAAGTGTGAAGTGCATACTATCTTAGGCAAAAAATTCAGATAAAATTATCTTTCCAATTTATCTTACTTAGCCTATAATTTTAAACAAGATCCATTATTTTGACTAGATTTAAGATGTCATAATTAAAGCTTTCTTAATTTCTAAGATCATCTTAATTTTCTTAAAAATAGATCAAAACTTTGTCTCTATTTCAAAAAGTTTTTAAAGAAAGAGAAAAATTCCTATACAAAAGAGAAGATTTCTAAAAGTATCCTAAAAGAAGTATAAAAGAAAGAAAATCTAAAAACTTTATGTTAGTAAACCCTCCCCCATACTTATCTCATGCATTGTCCTCAAGCATCGTGATGTATGTATGCATGAAACAAATAAAGAGGGAAGGAAAAATCACCTCAAGGTGGTGGTTTCGGTGGTGGTCTGATTGGTCCACGAAAGGCAGCCCAATCATTCTTGCGTGGAGTCCGGAGGAACCCACCAGAGACCTCTAAAATACAACCCACTAGAATGATGTATGTATGAATGATTTTTATTAAAAATTTACCCTATCTAATTTCCAAATTTTCAAAATAATTTCAGAGTCAAACTTATCAAAATCTTTGTCCCAGAATGGAATGATTGATTTGGACTCAGGAAGTACAGGAACTAATACCGACTCAGAAAAAGACTTAAGTCAAGTAAAGGTTCGGGAGTCGAGATCGGTTCAGGAAGTGGGTCCAAATTATTAAGAAGATGAAGCTCAAGTCACATTCATTTCCCCATGATGGAATGTGACTTTCTAAGATTGGTGATTCAAGTTCAGGAATGACATGTATGGGAATCAAAACTGACTTGAAAATGTTACTCAAATTGGTTAATATAACAGGAGTCAATAATGATTCAGGAATTTGAACTGAATCACAAATTTGAGGATCAAAGTCACATTCCTCATTGAGTTCAATTCACAAAAAATGAGAACTTGCCAATTTATCAATGGGACTTTCAAAAGTAAGAAATTGGTCAAGTTCAATATGATCATCATAAATGATTGGTGATTCAATTTCACAATGGACTGACACTGGATCCAATATTGACTCGGGAAAAGGATTGAAATCAGGTGAAGACACCGGAGTCATAATTGAATCAGGAAGTAGAATTGAATCACTAATTTTGGTCCATGATCATATTCATGCTCAAGTTCAATTTCAGGAAAAGGATAACTTGCCAAAATGTCAATGGGATCTTTAAACATTTGAAGTTTGGACAAGTTCAGATGGGTGTGTGCTGAAATTGAATCTTGATTCCCAAAAACAACATGACTCTTTGGCTCTGACAGAATGGTTAGTGACATTAGGAATGGTCAAAGGATGAGAATGAAGACTTTTGACCATCATATCTATGTCATGATTATGAGCAATTTGAGCTAGAGTCATGATTTCAAGCATCTTTTATAGTTGATAGGTTCATCATTTGAAAATATGAAGTATTGTTTTGGACTTGGTGGTGAAATTGTGAGTCCATCAGATTTTGTGATTGTTGTTTGGACTCACGCATACTCATTTTCAAAATTGATGGTTTTCTATTTTGGATTGGTGGAACTGAGTATGAATCTTGAAAATATTGTGGAATTGGAGAGGCCCTCCTTTTCTGAAGTAGTCGCTCGTCCTCTTGTAAATTGGTTTCCACTCTCTTTTCTAATTCAGATTTTTATTCAATTGGAGGTCCAGAAAAAGGAGTATAGGAAGCGAAATCAGGGAATGAATATTGTGTAAATTGTGGACAAGGTGTATACGGGGGACAAGGAGGTTGAAAATTTAACTCAGGGAGGTGAATCCCCATTGACTCTGTAACGAGTTGAAATTATTTTGAAAATTATAGTCATAAGAATGTGGGTATGGTTGTATTGATTCGGATAAGGCCAACCCGGTGTATTTGGTTGGTGCATATTGTAAAAAGCTGGGTTGGAATTATCCGAATCGAATGGGGGTGGTGTGAAATATGGATCATGTTAGGATTGAAAGAATTGTTATTATTGAATTCCATTCACAAACAATCACAAACAAAAAAAGAAAATCAAACAACAAACAAAAAGAAAAAATCAAAACCAAGCCTAGAGTAGGGTTGACCTAGACCTAAACGACTCTTAATGAGTCTAAGATGTCCCTAGGGGCCAACGTCTATCAAATTTTATTAGGGCTTGGGTTGTGTGAGTGGGGAGATGGTTTTTTGAGCTAAGGAAGGGTGATAAAATCCCACCTTATCTTGTAATGTTTTTTGCCCTTAATTTCAATTTGTGCAAGTGTGTGCAATATAGACAAGAATATAACACAAAGCGATAAATCACCCACGTGTTTGTCCTATGCTATATGCAATGCCATATGTACACCTCAATCCAGATCACAACAACAGAACAAAATACAATAATTGGAATTAAATTGACACGTGCCTAAATGCAAATGTCTAAGCCGTTTAAAAGCGTCCAAATACCGTATTTTAGTTCTTTAGTTTATTATGGTGTGTAGGCAATCAAAGCAGGAAAATAATAATACAGAATAACTAGCTATTACAATAAAACGCATCCCAGCACAATAAAATACACAATGGTTACAACTTGGCCGCGTTTTCGCGGCAAAAGTCGCGTTTGCGCGGCGGTTCTTTAAAAGCTGGGGCCCTGCTTTCAAGAGCATGGAGATGCAAAGCTAATGTTTATTCTGCAATGTTTAGCACATGCAAAGATTGTCCTGCACACTAAAACAGAGAAGATAATGTTAACAAAAACGTGAAAACAAATTCATTCCCTTCCCCAGCAACGGAGCCAAAAATTGATAATCGGGAGGAACTAGCACTAAAAAAATGTGTATTATGAAATTGATGTAAAAGCTCGAATGTGCTAATGTACCCTCGATACTTCCGTTATAGCATTGGCTTAACGGTCGAATCCACAGGGAAGGGAGGCGATAGAAGCATTAAAACAGTTTTTATTCACGTTGTATGTTAACAATTCTTCTTTGTTGAAAGAATGACAAAGAATGAAAAAGAAAAGAAAAGGAAATCCAGAATGTGGTAGGTGAGGAGAGCGATGAAAACGTCGATGTAAAA
>JAVJIF010016054.1:0-111242 GCA_038442645.1 Agave tequilana
GTGTTACTTGAAAGACAGAAGTTTCTTTGACAAAGTGACTGCAGTTTTTGTATGATTAGAAATCACATAATGCATGAAACTGATGGCAAATAAGCAGTAGCTGTTTGTATTGGCCAAACAAGCTGTTTCTCTAAAGGGCTAATTGGCTCCTATCAGGACCAAGCCAATCTTGGGGTAAGTTTTAGCCAAGCTCAATAAGCCCAATAACAGATGAGCAACCAATAATTATAGGAAAATAGGAAAAAAAAATTCCCCAAAAATAAGTAAAATTACTCGAATTTAAATCGAATCGCCCAAAATAGATGGCACAGAGATTCCAGAACAAATCTACAGTAGACAGCGATATGAAATTCGCGCAAAATGCTGATTAGTAAGGAAATTTCATCTAGATAATGGTATTTGGTGAGGGATCCAAGAAGAAAGAGTGAATTTTTATTAAGCTCTCACTCTTTCTATTCCAAAAATAAAATTTTTTAGGAATTACATATCTGAAATATCACCAAGAGATTCTATAGAATATAGATAACATATGAACTATTTATTTTTGCAGTCTAAAACACAAGACAAGACAACCTTAATAATTCAACCAACCTCAAAAGTTATCCTTCGCTGACAGATAACACCCAAGGCTTGTGAATCACTCGCCGCTCTCGGAATATTTACTGTCGGGTTTCTTTACTCGATGTTCTCTAGAACAGATTGCAGTTTTTCTCCCTCCTCAGAGTTGCTGGAATCTAAGACAACAAGAACTGTTTATCATGTTTCTCTATCGGGTACGATAGAAATATTTGATGCTAATAGGAAGTCTTTTATATAGTCTCCATTTTCACTTGGAATCAACAAGGCAGAGGATTAGGCTATTTACTGTACTGTGAAGATGAGCTACATGTGTTGCATACTCCTGGACTTCTTCATTATTAAGTTTTTGAGTAACATTTTGATTCTTTAAAACTTGTTCAAGTATCCTTTGTACTTCGGTAAGTTGAGCTTGCAAATTCACCACTGTTTCGCCTAGTCTCTATTCTCCCTCATTTCATCTATGTCATCATCAATAGATGGCTCCCAAATGTCAGCAGGGGTAGGACCCAAGCCCATCCCCATGCACATGCTCATGCCTCTCGGCCCCAAAACTTGGGTCAAATGGTCAGGTTAGTGAAGGCGCTAGCTTCCATGTCCTCGGGTTCTTGTTGTTGTGCGCCGGATAACAACCACGTAGAGGAAAGCCTAGATCCCAGATGCAAAATAACAGTACCACAAACAGCAAATAATAACAATCAATGAGAAGAACACAAAACCAGATTTAACGAGGTTCGGCCAATTTCGCCTACGTCCTCGGGGCAAGGAAGAAAGATTTTCTATTGATTTGTAAATCAATACAAGTATTACAGCAATTACAAATGAAGAGAGCTCTGCCTCTCTCATATACACCAGGAAAACCCTAAGGAAAAATTTCCAACTTGAGCAGATTTTCAATTCAGCAACTTTCCAGAAATAGCCCGACCCGACTGTCGGTCGACCGGTCGGTCGACCGAACATAGGCACTGGTCGACCGTGCCTACCGAGAGTTAGGCACTTTCAGTCGGTCGACCGGACAGTCGACCGCTACAACCTTGTGCACGTTGTGCAGAACGGTCGACCGGACCGGTCGACCGTGCTGCTGCAGCTATTGCTGCTGCTTCCCAACGGTCGACCGTGCTACTGCTGCTACTGCTACTTCTCTGCTGCTGCTGCTGCTGATTTCTGGAAAAAAAACATCGTCGACTTCCTCGACTTCCTCTCCTCTTCCTACAATTCTCCGCCTCGGTGAAGATTTCTCAAATCTGAGCCGAAATAAAATTTACGAACCATCGACTCAAAAGTGGCTGCACCAGTGTGGTTGCCTACGTACCCTGCCCAAGGGATCAAGCCATCCGTAGTTCATCCAAAGAGCTTCAACAAGCTCATGCGACATGAAGGACATGGAGTACAAAGTTTTACAATGTGCAAACTTGACTCCTGACACCACCTTGAAAAGCATGTCGGCGGGATTCTCCGATGTGTGAATCTTCAGCAGCTAAATATCACCCTTATCTAGAATCTCCCAACAAAATGGAACCTGACGTCGATGTGCTTCGTCCGTGCATGATATACCTGGTTCTTGGCTAAATAAATAGCACTCATACTGTCACAGTTGATCTTCAGAAGATCCTGATCCGCCCTCAAATCATCAAGCAAGTCTTGAAGCCAAATTACCTCCTTCATAGCCTCCGTCATGGCCATATACTCGGCCTCTGTAGTAGACAATGTAACGGTAAACTGTAGAATAGAGCGCCAACTCACCTGTGCTTGAGAGAATATAAAGACATACCCCGTTATAGACTGGCGCTTGTCAAGGTCACTAGTATAATCGGAATCAACATATCCAATACAATCTTACTTCCCTGTGGAGTCCTTCTCAAATACCAGACCAACATCAATGGTACCTTTAATGTACCACATAATCTACTTCACTGCCTCCCAATGACCCTGTCCCGGATCATGCATGTACCTACTGACCATAGAGACAGCTTGTGACAGATCTGGTCTTGTACACACCATAGTATACATAAGACTACCAACTGCGCTAGCATATGGCGTGAGTGATGTACTCACGTTCTTCAACATTCTTTGAAGACATCATAGCAGATAACTTGAAATGAGGAGCCAGTGGTGTACTTACAGACTTCGCATCCTTACCGATGTTGAACCTCTGAAGTACCTTTTACAAATACCCCTTCTGTGTCAAGCTCATCCTGCCAACCCTTCGGTCTCGAGTAATTTCCATGCCTAGCACCTTTTTTGCTTCACCAGATCCTTCATCTCAAACTTAGAAGATAAGTCCCTTTTCAGTGTATCAATTGCAGATCTAGACCTTGAAGCAATAAGCATATCATCTACATATAGTAGTAAATAGATATACTCCCCTGTCGGTAGTTTGGTGTAATACACACATGAGTCATAGTGGCTACGTGTGTACTTCTTTCCTCTGATGAAGCTGCCGAACCGCTTGTACCACTGTCTAGGAGACTGTTTCAACCCATACAGCGACTTCTTCAGCTTGCATACCATATCTTCCTTCCCTGCAGTCTTGAACCCTGTCGGCTGAGACATGTAGATCTCTTCATCCAGATCGTCATGGAGAAAGGCGGTCTTTACATCGAGTTGATCAAGGTCCAACTCGTACTGTGCCACCAAAGCCAATAAGATGTGAATTGACGAATGCTTTACAACAGGAGAAAATACCTCATTGTAGTCAATTCCTTCCTTTGAGCATAGCCTTTTGCTACCAATCTGGCCTTGTAGCGCACCGAATCTTCTTTGAGAGATCCCTGCTTCTTTGCATACACCACTTACAGCCTATCGTCTTCTTCCCTTGGGCAACCTTGTGAGTTCCCAAGTGTCGTTCTTGTAAAGAGACTTCATCTCTTCTTCTATGGCTGCTCTCCACATCTTCGACTCTGAACTGATTTCAGCTTCTCTGAATGTGGACGGAATAGCCTCCTCAACGACCGGAAGTGCATAAGCCACGATCATATCTGTAGTGAGCCAACCTGATTTCCGTGTGTTTCTCCTTGGTCTTTCAACTGCAGTAGAGTCAAGAACATTACCCATGACCTGTTCTTGACCCTCTTCATTATCAGCATCTTCCTCATCTGCTTGATTATTACCCTATGTCACCCTAGGTATGATCCTCACCGATGTTGAACTTTCTAGAGAAAGTAGATTAGCATAATTCTCCACCTGCTGCGATACATCTTTGTCTTGCTAGTCTCCACCTACTGAGAGACCTTAGACTTCAACATAGAAGCCTCATCAAAAGTGACATCCCTGCTGAAAAGAAACTTTCTGTCCGTAGGATCTCAGATCTTGAATCCTTTGATTCCCTTCTTAAAACCGACGAGCACGCCCTTCTTTGCTCTTGGGTCTAACTTATCATCCTTGACATGATAATAGGCTGGACAACCAAACACCCTTAGCAAATAATAGCCAGCAGCTGTTTTTTTCAACCAAACCTCGAGAAGAGTTTTTCCCCTATCGCAGATGAAGGCAACCTGTTCACAAGATAGCATGCATATGCCAAAGCCTCAGCCCAGAAGTTCTTCGATAAACTGGCATTGGACAACATACAACGGACCTTCTCTAGCAAAGTCCTGTTCATCCTTTCTGCTACCCCGTTCTGTTGCGGTGCCTTCCTCACTGTGAAGTGTCTCTCTATGCCCTCATCAAGACATAGCTGAAGGAAAAGATTAGACTTATATTCTCCCCCCATTATCTAAACGGAGCACCTTGATTTTCCTTCCTGTACTTCTCTCCAAGTTCTTCTTCCACTTCACAAACAATTCTAGGACTTCCCCTTTGTGTCTCATGGTATATACCCAACAACGCCTAGAATAATCATCAATAAACGACACAAAGTAATGGTTATCTCCAATTGATGCAGACTTGGTAGGTCCCCAAACATTAGTGTGAACATAGTCCAGAATCCCTTGGTGCAATGTGTTGCTGTGCCGAACTTCACCTTGGTCTTCTTTCCGATAATACAGTGTTCACAAAATTTCAACTTACAGGTTCCGGCACTTTTCAATACTCCTTGTCTTGCAAGAGTTTGCAAAGACTTTTCTCCTGCGTGTCCCAGCCTCATATGTCATAGCCTGGTTGAGTCTTCATCTGAATTAGTAGAAGCCGCCACTTGTCTTGTAACAGTACTACCATTCAAGTAGTAAAGATTGTTCCTGCGAACGGCCTTCAATACCACCATCGAGCCTTTGGTCATCTTAAGGACTCCTTCCTTAATTGACACCACAAGGCCTAATGCTTCCAAAGCTCCAACAGAAATTAGGTTTCTCTTCAGTTGAGGTACATACCTCACTTCCTTCAGTTCCCTTACCATCCCATCAAACATCTTTATTTGGATTGTTCCTACACCCTCCATGATACATGGATGATCATCACCCATAACGACTGAACATCCCTCCAGCTTCTCAAAGCTAGAAAACCAATCCCGATTAGGGCACACACGGTATGTAGCACCAGTATCGAAAATCCATTTATTTTCTCCTGAGTAGCCAACGATGGGAGTAGTGACTGAGAATGAGAAAACCGACGAGTTCGAGTCTAATCCACCTGCCTGTGAAGTACTGCTCTGAGTACTGACCACCTTTGCAAGATTTGCCTCAGTCTTAGACTCCTTCTTCTTCCCTTTAGCTTTGGACAGTCAACTTTCCAGTACCCTAATTCTTTGCAGAAGGCACACTGGTTCTTCTTCAGATCTCGATAACCTGGCCTGGACTTCAATCTCCCTCTTTCATCTTTGCCCTTCCTATATGAACGCCTGCCTCTTACTACTAGCGCCTCTACTGATGAGCTTGCCTAAGAAGGCTGTCTTTCCTTTCTCCTCGTCTCATAATTAGGCAAAGCAGACGACACTTTATGATAGTCAAGGGACTATCTCCCATTTATTAAGGTTAAGGTAAACGTCTCATACTCTTCTGCAGGAAGAGAGTTCAAGAGGATTACTGCATTGTCTTCTTCATCTATCTTGACATCCAAATTGACCAAATCCGTAAGAAGCTTTGTGTAGCGATTCAGATGTTCATTCACGGAGCATCCCTTCTTCATCTGAAACCCGTACAGCTTGCTTTTCAGCTGTAATCTAGATTCAATACTCATGGTCAGAAATTTTCTTTCAAGGATCTCGCACAACTGCCTCGCAGATGTCTTGTGTAACACAAGATATTTGATGTCCTGTGTTAAACATGATCTGATCAAGCCACACGCAGATCGGTTCATCTTCTCCCACTCTTCTTCAGTGGCTGTGCTTCGCTTCTTCTCCAGACGTAGAGTATCCTCGAGGTTAGATACATTCATGACATCCATCACCTCGCACCTCCACATGCCAAAATTGTTAGTGCCATTAAACTTCACCACGTCAATCATCGGATGAGGATTCATGGTCCTCACTGATGTACTTTCTTCTGCCATCTCTCTAACTGGATCCTCTATGTAATGCGGAAAAATCAAACGGAGATAGACAAACAACTTTGATAAAGATCAGATCTTTACCTTCTTACGAAACCCTAGATGAGTTTCTGACCAGATCTATTCCTTCAATGATTCCTTGAGCACTTCACGCGCTGTTCTGAGATCAACACACGATTCCACGAATAGTCCCAACGCTGATCTGAGATCGACACACGATCTCCACCAAATCAGCAACCGATGCCCTTCGAATCTTCAGATTATCCCACGACGAACCTGGGATTCTCTGATACCACTTGTTGTGCGCCGAACAATAACCACGTAGAGAAACCCTAGATCCCAGATGCAAAATAACAGTACCACCAATAGCAAATAACAACAATCAATGAGAAGAACACAAATCAGATTTAACGAGGTTCGGCCAATTTCGCCTACGTCCTCGGGGCAAGGAAATATTGATTTGTAAATCAATACAAGTATTACAGCAATTACTAATGAAGAGAGCTCTGCCTCTCTCAATACACCAGGAAACCCTAAGGAAAAATTTCCAACTTGAGCAGATTTTCAATTCAGCAACTTTCCCGAAATAGCCCGACCCGACTGTCGGTCGACCGACCGTAGGCACCGGTCGACCGTGCCGGTCGACCGTGCCTAATTGAGAGTTAGGCACTTTCAGTCGGTCGACCGGACGGTCGACCGCTACAACCTTGTGCACGTTGTGCACAACGGTCGACCGACAGGTCGACCGTGTTGCTACTGCTATTGCTCCTGCTTCCTAATGGTCGATCGTGCTACTGCTGCTACTGCTACTTCCCTGCTGCTGCTGCTGCTGAATTTCTGAAAAAAAAAACATCGTCGACTTTCTCACCTCTTCCTACACTTGTGAAGCTAGCTCACGAAGCTTTAACTAGCATGAGAAGAGAGGAAAGATATCGAACAAAACTAAATTTCACAAACTTTTAGAACTACATTCAATAAAGTAACCAGGTTATCCAAAAACCATAAACTTACGATAATTTTTGCATATTCACAATCTACAACAGTCCCATCTTTGCGATTGTGTGCCAATATCCATATCTCATCTCGAGGCGGTACACAACCATCTTCTCTTTTCAGGCGCTAACATTAATACAAGAGTAATTAGTTTTATAAAATTAAAATCCTATTAATCTTGATGAATTAATTTTACCTCTTCCTCCAAAAGCAGGCGATGTGCTTCATCTTTAACGTTCTAGAGCATCTATATTTTGACCACTAGCCATCTACAGAGACACATGAAAAATAATAATAGACATAAACTATAGTAAAAAAGAGAGCAAAAAAACGAAGAGATAAACAATACCTTTGCTTCTTTTTGACCTCCAATAGGATATAATATGCATCAATTGCTCCTTTTCAACCCTTGGATCTAAGACCCTTCCATTGCCATGGTACTGTTTCTTCAAAATACATTTCAACTGTCTCCATGTTTTACCTCATGACTTAAAAGATCAAGTTCTTATTGTTCCTGTAGCATATAACTAGAATTTAATTAAAAATAACCATGTTTAGTATATTTGCAAATATAGTCACAGTTCAAATTATTATCAGTCTCAACTGTAAGAAGATAGATAACATCATTTGAAGAACATAATCATAGATTTCCCAGAAAGTAATACCCTACCTAATCTCAGAAACATAGTATCAGCGATATCAAATGACTACGTTATTTGTTCATATAGAAACTTTTATCATCTTAAAAAATACAGAGAACTGTATTGTTATCTAAAAAATGACCTACAAGGAGCTGCACAGTAGAAATTCCAACACCATTTCCCCATTTTAAATTTAGAATCTGAGGAAATCTGCATAAATGAGAAAAAATGATACTAGCAGAAAGTCATCTTTACTAATGCCCATATATCATTCTTCATATTTATTGGTATTTTGCGATAATCTGTGTAGGTGAGTAGGAAATAAGAAATTTGTCGAGATAAGTTTCCAAATATGTGATAAATCTCTGGTTGAATCACCAATCAGTTGTCCTTCAGCATTCCACTTGATCTTCAGGCAGACACCCTCAGGATGTCTTCTTACCCTCCCAATGCCCCTTGTTACCCCTCTTCTTTTTGTACCAACAGCAACTTCAATAAAAGCAGTAACCAAACATCATCACAAATTGAAGGAACATAATACATACTTTTTTTACCAGAATAACAATTGAGATAACTGACACCAACAGCTGCACACAAATCTTAGGCTCTTAGCTCACTGGTACTAATAATTCTGTAAAAGAAAGGCCTGTGTGCTAACCAAGACAGGACACAACAATTTCATTGCATTTAGAGGAGAGGAGGAGAGAAGAATGCAGTGGAGTTGTTGTGGAGAAAACTAGTACATTTTTGTATGTGTAAGGCAATAAAGAATTAGTAAAATAACTATTACCTGAATTTAGTTGTTGTGGAGAATCCGACAGTTCATTATCCTCCATTTTCTGCAAGAGCTAACATATGGGAAATTGGTTTTACTTCTTCTGTGAGACATGATATCTCTAAGATTTTGGGGCAGTGAAGACTTTGGCAGTTGAGTATCCTCCATTTTCTGCAAGGATTTACGCATGGAAAATTTGTTTTGCTTCTTCTGTAAGACATGAGATCTCTGATGAATACTTTGGGCCTGTGAAGAATCTGATGGTTCAGTATCTTCCATTTCCTGCAAGGGTTTACGCATGGGAATTTGTGTTGCTTCTTTTGTGAGACGTGCAATCTCTGACGAATACTTTGGGCCTGTGAAGACTCCGGCAGTTCATTATCCTTCATTTCATGCAAAGGCTTACGAACAGACAACTTGTGCTTCTTTTGTGCTTGAGATTTCTGATGAAGACTTTGGGACAACAAAGACTCTGACAGATCATTCTCCTCCATTTCATTCATAGGCTGACGCATATACAACTTGTGCTTCTTCTGTGAAACTTGTGAATGGAAGAATTGTTCCTTTTCCGATGGACGAGAGACTTTCCAATCCTTGACTTAAGTATGGATGCAAAGGTGCAATTTTACGTGATATCACGACCGCATAAATCAGTAAAAGAAAGAGTCAATCATAAAAATGAAGTACTTGATGGAGGATTAAATTACAGAAAGGGAAGCGTTAGAAAAGGTCAACTCATCTTTTAATGTAGAAAAAAGGCCTTAATGATTTTGTGTTACTTGCACTAACCAGTTCCTTTATTGGCCATGGCCAATGCAAAAGGCATAATCACAATAAAAAGATTATATTTTTTATGCAACAACAAAATCACACACTGATTAGTCACACACAGATGATGTCAGATGATGTACATGAAAATAATCATATATGACATGACTTTCTATTGAGAAGTTCAGGAAAATGCAACTAAACATAGATCGCCAAGTAAATAAACAAACACCATTTTGAAAAAAAAAAGAAGGAAATTTCTATCCAAACCACAAAATTGACATGAAATATGTATTGTTGACACTAGACACATCTTGGCCCTCTTTACGTCTATCCAAAGCATAGTATTGAGAAGTAGAAGTTCTTAGTTAGAATAACATAAGAAGGAATATTAGAAGAAATACAGCATGTGTAAGAGAAAATAAGATGCAAATTGTATGAAATGGAGCATAATATGAAAAAGTACGACCATATAGAGCAAATAGGCTGCAGTTGATATCCTTAGATGATATATAAGACATGAAGAAAATGAAACTGAAGTTACCCAAATTATTCAATTGATATGAAGAAACTTAATGCACTAAAATGTTCAACTTTAGCAAAATTTGAAGAAAACTTTATTAAATTCCCCACAGCTCAATTCCTTCATGACAACAGGAAAACAACTTTCTTTATTGGATATTTTACTTTGGCTGCTTGTGTACACCAAACTTAAAACTGAAATAAGCTAAAATTAATGAAACATTCCAGCAGAGAAGCTAAAACACAATTGAAAAGTATCTTTATGCTTCAATGTCTTCTTCCACTGTCTTCTTTTCATTAGTTCAATTTGTGTAAAACAGGAACTGTTATTCTGTTAATATAAGAAAAGAGATTGAAGAAGAAGTATGAGGAAAGGAGTTCAAATTTTCCTACAAGAAATTACTCCCCACTTAATTAAATACGTGGCAAAATGGAGATTACAAATGAACTAGCTCAAGAGCCACAAATATATTATCTGTCCCTTGCCCTCTGGTTTTCATACAATTTTTCGGACACAACTAGACAAATCAAAAGTCAATTTTTTGAGATATCTCAACAAGGATCAGCTAAAAAAATAAGAACACTAATGAGCTAAAATCCACAAACACATTCATCTTGAAATTAAATTAAGTAAATTAGGAAGTTATCAAATTGGCGCATTCCAAAATTAAAACTAAGAAAAGTTTAATACATGTGACCTCCAATAGAGTTTGATGTTGGCCCTTGAAGGACTCTTGAGACTTCCCAAGTGACATCATAACTATGAGCAACAACAAATAAATAGTTAAGTTGTGAAATATAATGATAATAGATAGTAAAAAAATAGCCTAAAGAATCATTTAAGCATCAAATCTTAAAAGTTATAACCATCACCTACAACATCTTATATAAATTATGAAAGAAATACAATAGTTTCAGACTAAAGGAACAGTTAAGCATCATCGTCATCCTCATCATCATCGTCATCCTCCTTATCATCATCATCTTCTTCATCTTCATCTTCATCAACAACTTCATTATTAACAATAGGAACAACAAGATTCATTACTAAGCTTGTTTCAACAGTGGCTCCTCCAACCTCCCTCCTAATCCAACTAACATTTACCTCTTCATGAAGTGTTATATCTGATAAATTTTCAACAATATGTATCTGCCTATGCAAATACAACCAAGCGTCATTTGGATTCCATATAACACAACTAAGCCATTTGCCCCAAGTATTTTGGGTAGGCTACATGAACCAAAGAGAATTACGCCGGATCAGGCACATCGATCAGCTTTCTCTAGTCATTCCTATTGAGCAATATGACTTCACGAAGACCTTTAGCCTCTATATCTTATCGTATTACATCCATCCATGTTTTCTTCGGTCTCCCCGCGCTCTTTTAACTTGCCCTAATTTGATACGCTCTACTCGTCGGACTGGCACATCTGTAGATCTATATCGCACATGATCAAATCATCGTAGGCGGTTTTCTCTCATCTTTTCTTCTATAGAGGCTACGCCTACCTTAGTATGATCTCTCCTCGTGTTATCACACATCCAATGAAGCATGTGCATCTCTGCTACACTCATCTTCTGGGCATGATATCTTTATAGTCTAACATTCTGTACCATATAATAAAGCTAGCCTAATAGCTATCTGATAAAACTTTTCCTTCAGCCTGTTTTCCATTATGTTTGTAAAGGAGAAAAACTTACAATAAAAGTTTGAGGAGCTAAATTACAAGTATTCTTAAAAGATTACAAGTAGATCTCCTCAGAGATTCTGGAGAAGTGTGCCGATAAGAGTCTGGTCAGCGCGCGACCACTTTGTCCCTTTGACAATGCGAGCGATGAGATTCCCTTCTCGCCTGGTTCCGAGAATCAGAGAATAGAAGGTTGGTAGAACCCTCTTGCTGCTTCTCAAAATCGCCTTCAATTAGGAATTCCTTCTCGCCTGGTTCCGGAGATTCCTTGAGAAGAAGGACGATGTTAGGGTATCAACACCCTGGATAGAGAAAGCGATTCTCTAAAAGATCTCTGAATTCGAGAACGCACGGTGCGTTGTGAAGAAGCCTCTGCTTGTGGAGTCCTCTCTCTTGCGTATGTCTCAGAAAATCGGCCTCTGGAACCGGTCTCCTCTCTTGTGCCCCTGGCGGGCTATTTATAGGGAGAGCAAGGTATAATCGTCCCTTAAAAATATAGAAACAGATTGAATCGAATCTGTTTGAATCCGGAAAGTAGCCTTGCTGCGAGGCTAAGATCAGCTTCTGTGAAGTTAGAATTGGCAGGTCGGTTGATCTTCTTGATCCTTTCCATATCGTTGGAGGATTTCCCCTGATCTTCTTACTCGTTTTAGGAGAGTCAAGAGATTGTGGCAATCAACTGCCAAATTTGATCTTTGATTTGATCTTGATTGGATTTGATCTGATTAGATCTGATCTCATCTGGAGATTTGATTGGTCAAAGGTTGACCATAGCAGACCAACAGCGGAGCTGCCCGCATTGAGCTCGTAGCGGAGCTAGAGGCAATTTCTTGGCGAAGTCCGAAAAGAGGCTTTTCGGCGGAGCTAGACGTCATATGTTGCGAAGCTACCATATACCCTTTCTGCGCAGTTGCATGTGGCTTCAGGCGAAGTTAACTCTCTGTGGAGTTGCGCTCTAGCAGTTCAGGCGAAGCTATAAGTTAGCTTCCTGGCGAGGCTTTGAATAGCTTCAAGGCGAAGTTGGATGATTTTAGCCTCTCAGGCGAGGCTATCCCTTGGGCTCATGTAATACTAAGTGCTAGCATCTTAGACCTGCTGAGGTCTGTTTAGAAACAATCCGGGTTCACTGTCTGCTTGCTGGATCAGTGGAGTCCAAGTTGCTTCCTTGTCCCTCGGAGATGGGTGAAAACTGGTCTTCAGCTCGTCTGTCACTTGTCTTTTGTAAATGTCAACAAGTTTAGACATTGTTCGGACCAATAAGAATCTTGTCTTTTTTAAGTGTCAACAAGACCCCCTTCAAAGTTTTCGAAAGTCTGCAATAGTCCAGACTTCGAAATACTTTGAATTGCTTTGATCGGTGGTATGTGAAGTACGAACGTCGCCATGATGGTTGAGTTCAGCTTCGCTTTTAATCCTGCTTTGGGATGTAGATTCGCCGAGGAATCATGTAGAGTCGCGTCTGGGTAGCTTCGCGGCTAGGTAACTTCGCATCTGGGCTTCTGGAGATACGTTCGCCCTGGAGCGTTTGTCTCTTTTCCCGAGGCCAACTGCCGTGGGCCAGTTACGAGGAGGATTACTCCTTTCTTCGTGCTGATCGAGGGAGATATTCTCCAATTTGCATGTTTCCAAGGGAGGATATTTCCTTTCTTCAAGGCGCAATAAGTGCCTTTATGAGGGAGACGTTTCTCCCTTTGCACGGTTCCAAGGGAAGCCGTCCCTGTTCTCAAGGCGCAGTAAATGCCTTAAATGCGCTCGTGCTTCCACGCTTGAGGCGGCAGCGCTCAGGCCATGGGGCCTATAAATAGGACACTTGAGGTCCTCTGAAGAGAAGTGATCTGCTCTTCTCCTCTTCTCTTGGTTGAGAGAGATACTCAGATCTCTGAATTAGTGGGAATGCCCACTCTGATCATTATCCGGCCAAGGACCGGTAAGTCTTGATCATTCAACGACTTTACCGATTTTAGGGAATTCATCTCCCTAATTCAACTTTAACAGCTACTTCAGGGATTAGTTTCCCTTACTCTTCATCTTGCAATTGACTGGTCTGCAGAGAAGGATTTCAGCATAGCTTTCCCAACGAAGCTATCATTTTGACTTGATCACAGAAAGATCACTGCATGTTAAGTCCGCTGCACAGGCAGAACTTGGGACCTGGTATCTTCAAGGTTGAGCCAGTCTTGCCATATAGGTGAGGCTAAGACTGTGCCCCATAGGATCAGTCTGGCTTAGCCATATAGGCGAGGCTAGGACTTGGCGTTTGCTGAGCTAGCCCATCACTGCTGTGCGAGCGAGGCTTATCCTTTGCTTTAACTGAAATCGGATTACTTCGTCCCCAAAGAATTTGACTTAGTATTTTTGCAGCTTCTTCTGTGCTTAACTGCTAACTTGCTCCGATTTACATTGCAGTAAGCTATGTTCGCCGATCTTGTGTCTTGATGAAAGAGACCGAAAAGTTGCCTTATGCTTCCCTGGTTGAAGCTTTACTTTTAAGCAGGAGGAACAACTTGGGGCAGCTGGTGTGTGTCCCAGAGGCTATTGGCAGCCTTTTATCCGAGATGATTCGTTCTGAGGTGAGGCTGGTGGCCGCTTATCTGAGATGATCCACTTCGGGAAAGTGGACGTCACCTGTGAGATCACTGACATCATTGCCAACTTTCAACTTTGGTGATCTGGTCAGTTGGTGGCGGTAAGTTTTATTGCCAATCTTCATCAAAGATGATCTAGCTTTCTGGTGGCAAAATGTACCATTTTTGTGGAGAATTATGGCCGTGTCCTCGTGGCACAACTGGTTACGGCCTTGTGCAGGAAGAAGGCCTTTCGTGTCCAGTTGTTCTGGTTTGGAAGCAGATAAAACTACTTGTATGCCTTTTGCGCAAATGATCTTGCTGAGCAACTGAATCTGTTGTACGAAAACAACCTTGATGTAGTATCAATGTACCTTTCCTCTTAAATCAATGAAAGTTCATTTTCTGCTCATCTGATTTTCGCCTGTCTTCATTGAGAATTTGGCCATAGCGGGGCTAAACTCTGTGCAGAGTTAAGGACAGGGTCCTTTTTTTTTGAATGAGCTTCGCGCGAAACTGGCATGTCGGCGAACTGTGCCTTTAGTGGGCTAAGGCAATCTTTTTGGCGAAGTTCTTGATGAACTTGTGCGAAGTCCGCACTTGGCTCATTGGCGAAGTTAAGCCTTAGTGGCTGAATCAGCGCTTCTCGAGAAGGCGCTTTAGGCGGCGTTTCGAATTAATTTGAAACGACAGCCTGTACTCTTTTCGAGGCGTCGTTTCAGGCGCTGATTGGCCTATAAAAGCCCGATCGGGCTGAGAAAGAGCAGATCTCTTCTTTCAGAGAACTTTTGACTCTTCTTCTTCCTCTTTCTTCTTTATTCAGAGGTTTGAAAGCTTCCGCAGCTCTTCAATGGCGCCTAAGAGACGAGCGGGGAAAGAAGTAGCAACTTCTGCAGCGGAGGGTCCTTCTCCTCCTCCGGTCATCGAGCGACCAGTCGCCGGTAAGGGACTTCCCCTTTTGATTAGAGCCGATATTTGGCTATCTTTGGATGAATCTAGAACGATCGAGCATGATCTGTTATTGTTAGGGAATCCATTTCCCTGAATTTTCCTTATTCTCTTGGACGGGGATCTAAGAACTGAACAGTTCTTCTTTAAGCTTCTGTGCGAAGCTATCACTTGGGCTGTTTTCATCCTGTTGAACAACAGGATACGGATCTGTCCCTTCAATCGTGGCCGTAAAGGATTAATGACCATAATGCCCTTTTGACAAAGTTAGCCCTTAGGGCTATACCATTTTCTGCTTAAGCGAAGTTAATGCTTGGGCATTTTCTGCAAAATGCAGACTTGTCCGCGAGATTAAGCTTTGTTGAAGCTATCGCCTTGCTGGCTTTGCTCACCGCGTGAGACTACGCCTTGGTGAAATTTATGTCTTCATGTTCGCTTGGCTGGTGAACTAATCAAAGTTCGTCTTGTTCTTGCAGTGCACTATACTCCTGGTCCTTCAAACAACCTATTCGGGATGACCAGAGGAGCGGATGGCAACATCAGCTTGCAATTTCAAGGGCAAGCTTCTCTGTTTAGCGAGCGAAGCTCCATCGTTCGGGACACGCTCATTCATAGTGGTGATCAATATACCACGAGGAGTATCCTGACCACAGCTCCTCTTGAAGACATTGACCGTCAGACTTATAGGAAGCCTGACTTCATGTTTGGGGACGCCGCGCCAGATCCTGATCACCAACTACATGCAGGAGAAGGGCAATGGATCTTCCAGTTGGACAATGAGAAGTTTTACCTTCCATCCAACAAGCGGCATTTCTCTCTGTCTTCCTTCCAGTGTGTGACACAGGCTCGGAAGATGGCATGGGATGTGAGCCGAAATACCGACTCCGTCCACATAGGGAGAATGATGGTTCAGTCTCCTGGTTATGCAAGAGCGGGGCCTCCTCGATGCATAATGGGTCTACATCCTGGGAATGTGTCGCGAGACATCCCAGTGGGAGAAAATCCTGCAGTGGCGTTGACCATTGGCAACCAATTCTTCAAGGTTAATGGGAACTACCCGGCCACTGATTTCAGGGCTCCAGGATGGATTCACCCTCCGAAGACGTGGTGGGCGGATTTGACTGCCTACATCCTTGCTCATTTCGAGGAGGACTTGGAGGGGCTGAACCTCTATGAGGCCGTCAGGGCGACCTGCTACGGCATTGAGATGAATGTGGCGTGCTTCTGCGCCATCTTTGAATTGTATTGCCCAGCTTCAGGGACCTTCTTCACCCCTGTCGGTGAGTTGGGTATGGCCTTGCATGAGATGTGAGAAGTCTCTGCTCTGCCTTTTGGGTCTCTCCCATATGAAGAATACTTCCCGTACGAGGCGGAGTTGGCTCTTTTGGAGAAGCAGGAGCCTGCCTTGTTCGAGACTTACCGGGAGTTAATGTGCCACTTGCACATTTGTTCTGGTATTCATGGTAGCAGTAAGGGCACTTCCTGTAGCTTGAAGAGCTGGGGGAATTACTTGTTCCCAGATATGAGGAATGCTCCTGAAGCAGCACATTGCGGAGTTGCTGATGAAGACATCTTTGACCGGATGCAAAAGCACTTCCAAGGGATCTAGTTGTGAAGGAAGACGATGGTCCCTATGAGCAGGGTGATGTCCTTCGAAGCTTCCATCATCAGGCTCGCAGGCCGATGTCCCAGGAGGCACTGCTGGCCGGTTCTTAACCGTCTGGCTGAAGAAATGCGTAGTGCCATCTTCTTCGGGTGACATCGTTCATCCGAATGTTTTGCTACCCGCTGTTCGTTTGGTTCATGGTCGCCGTCTGGGTCTTCTCCTGGCCATGGTGTGCTGCATCCAAAGAGGCCTTCGTGCTTTGACGGAGGTTTTTTGCAGGCCACCAACGACGAAGCGTGGAAAGGGGACCATTTCGCCCCGCGACGGACCTAACCCCAGAATAGGTCTGCCGTATACTTACTTGATGGCGTGGTTCGCCCTGCATTGTCCTTCTTTAATTGAAGCTGGAGAGGACCCCCCGCAAGATGTTCGAATGGCGCTCCTCCGCCGATTCGAAGGATGCTCATGGCAGAAGACTTACGTGGCTGAGGCCCGTAAATTAGTACGTCGCTATGACGTCTATAGTCTCTTCCGCTGTTTTTCCCGTATTCGGGGTGCAGGCTATGGGGAAGAGTTCAAAGATGCGGGGGAGGGACAGTCGTCCCGGAGCCGGGGAGTTTTTGAGTGGCTGGTCAGCATCCGGCCTTCACATCTATTATACCGGAGCGGAGATAGCTGCTATTTGGAGCCTTACGTCCCAAGTCAGTTTGCTCGACAGTTTGGATATGACCAACTGTACGTGGGCAACCCGAATCTCAATCTGGCTTTCATGGGGAGCCTTATTGATGGAGCCCGTGCTTGGCAATTTTTTACTGCAGGCGGTATTGGGGCGCGGCTGCGTACGCCGTTGAAGAGTCCCAATCTTCTAATGACCCTATGCTTCTGTCAGTGGTATGCCACTTCCAACTCCACACCTCTCGAATTCAAGGTCAACAGTTCTGGTGTGAAGTTAATTTCTCAGCGGCTGAGACAGAAGGCTTCTGAGAAAAGGGAAGGCAAAAGGGTTCGTACCCCAGGTATAGAGGAGTTTGTTGCTGTGGAAGACAGCGAGGCCTCAGATGCCGAGAGTCCTCGCTTCAAGGTGGGAGCGGGGGCTGAGACTCCTGCAACTGGCTCTGGTGTGATGAGGGCGGCTCCCCATCGTTGTGTAGAAGAAGTGGAGGAAGAGGATTCTGAAGTCCACTTCAAAAGAAAGCGGGAAGGTAGCTCTCGTAGGAAATCGTTGGCGAAGAAGCCCCGCCGCCAAGCTCCTACGATTGTCATAGAGGGTCATCCCTCTACAGCGATTCCTCCTGCTGCCCCATTAGCGGCTGAACCGTCGGTTGCTGAACCGACTAGCGATGAATTTGCTCCGGGTCTGGGTAAGATTAACCCGTCCATATAATACGCCTTTTTCTATGTTCCCATTGACTTATTAACAATTCTTCTTGATTGTAGGAGCTGAGGTAGCTGGAGAGCAAGGGGAACATTATGATCCCCTATTTACTTATGGAACTGAAGCTGGTTCTTTTGCCCGTCCGGAGGAGTCCGGAGGTGATGTGGCCGACATTGGTCCCTCGGGCGCTAGGACTTCTAAAGGAAGTCCTGTGGCATCGAGCTCTATTGGGTGGTCCACAGGATACTCGGCAAGCGAAAGCGGGCCGGCTATTCGTGCTGATTCTGCCAAGAATTTTCCGATGGAGCCCCAGGAGACTGATGTGGCTGACGAGATGTTTGAGGCGACATCATCCTTTGGTATTGTCCTAACCTCTTGGCTTCTTTTGCATGTAGTGTCCCGACTAACCGCAGTCTTGTTACAGGTGTTCGGCCTCAAGATGCATCAGCTTTAAGAGAGCCAGAAGATTTCCCCGAAGGGTCAAGGGGTGACATGAGCGCTTCGACCGCGGCGGATGCTGCTGTGTTGGATGCGCTATATGGAGACCTGCCCTCTTATCGGCCCAAGTCAGCCGAAGGACCAGAAGTTGAAGGGGGAGAAGTTCCGGAGGTGTCCTCACTCCCAACTATATCAACGAGTGAGGTGCCGACAATTTTGCCAAGTGTGGAGCTGAGGGTGATTACAAGCCCTACTTCCCCAACTCTGGTAGTTGAGCCTGCCGTTCAGGAGATGGTTGTCAGCCCTACCTCAGCGGTGGCTAGCGCACTGATTTCTATGAAGACTCCGCAGAGATCACTGACAATCTGCCCTGCTGTTGATGTTCCCATTGCTCCTTCCACGATAGTGTCGACCTGGCTGGTGGATTTCTCTGAGGTTACCTCTCTACCAGAAGTGGCTGAGGTTGAGAACGACTATATAGGTGACCTCGTCGATAGCTTTTATAAAGGCTTAGGGCAAACTATCGACCTGGTTTTGAAGGGCTCGACTATGTCGTTCTCAAAGTTAAAGGTGGTCCTCTCCCGTGGCATCGAAAGTATTCGGGATTTTGAGGGGTATCACCGGGCTACTGCTTTGAAACTCCTGGTGGATGAATTTGAGAAGGATGTAGAGGAATGGCGCCGTCTCCGCTGTTCGGACCTGGAGTCTTTAGTTGATGAGCGGTTCGCGCATCTTATCGCTCAAAAGCACGAGGCCCGGCTTGCCGCTCAAGAGGCTGCTAAGGCTATCTCTTCTGACTTGAAATCCTTAGAAACAAGGCAGGCAGAGGTCGGAAATGCGATTGACGCCTCCACCAGTGCTCTTCTTGACGCTGAAGACAAGATTGGGAAGGCTGAGGAAATGATCAGGAAAGCAAATCTTATTTTATCTAAGGCTAAACTGGTGCGTCTTAAAGAAACTGCGCGGCTTGAGCAGCTTAAGGCTCAAAATGAAGAGCTCTCACAGCAGGGATTGTCATAGAGGGCAACTTTGGCGGAGGTTGAAGCTCGTCTGACCCAGGCAATGGATTTCAATGAGGCCGAGCTGAGGTCGCAAGTGCTTGCCCAGGCTGCTGATGACAGGAGGACGAGGCTGGACTCCCTTGGAGAGCGGCTTAGATCTTACAGTGTGCGCCTGTAGCTCCATGTACTTTATCCTTTTGGAATGAATGAAATTTTTTTTTCTTCTTTGTCGAATCTCCAATCTTGTTCTTCTTTTTGAATTGCGATTCCAAATTGTATTGAAGTTTCTTGAGAACATAGTTCTTGTTGGGTTGGATGATGAGACTTGGCAGTCTGTCAGTTCAGAGGTCGCGATGACATAACTGGTTGAGGAGCCACCAAGCTTCAAGGTTGGTGATACTTGTCTTTTGTAAATGTCAACAAGTATCGAGACCTGTCTTTTGTAAATGTCAACAGGGCTCAGAATTGAGACTTAGTTGTCTGCTGGTTCAGAGGTCGCAATGACATAACCGACTGAGACGCCACCAAGCTTCAAAATTGGTGATACTCATCTTTTGTAAATGTCAACGAGTATCGAGACCTGTCTTTTGTAAATGTCAACAGGGCTCGGGGTTGAGACTTGTCTTTTGTAAATGTCAACAAGCTCGAAATTGAGACTCGGCTGTCTGCTAGTTCAGAGGTCGCAATGACATAACCGAATAAGACGCCACCAAGCTCAAGGTTGGTGATACTTATCTTTTGTAAATGTCAATAAGTATCGAGACCTGTCTTTTGTAAATGTCAACAGGGCTCGGGGTTGAGACTTGTCTTTTGTAAATGTAAACAAGCTCGAAATTGAGACTTGGTTGTCTGCTGGTTCAGAGGTTGCAATGACATAACCGAATGAGACGCCACCAAGCTCAAGGTTGGTGATACTTATCTTTTGTAAATGTCAATAAGTATCGAGACCTGTCTTTTGTAAATGTCAACAGGGCTCGGGTTGAGACTTTTCTTTTGTAAATGTCAACAAGCTCGAAATTGAGACTTGGTTGTCTACTGGTTCAGAGGTCGCAATGACATAACCGAATGAGACGCCACCAAGCTCAAGGTTGTAATGGAGTTTGGAACAAGGTCTCGTTTTCACGGGGAGAAACGAGGGAATCACTGTCATAGGTTTAATGTTAACGTAACAACGAAATGCATATGTGGTCTTACCATTCTATGGATGAGAATTGGTAAGTGATTTTGGAGGTCTCGTCCTCACGGGGAGAAACGAGGGAATCACTGTCATAGGTTTAATGTTAACGTAACAGTGAAATGTATATGTGGCCTTACCATTCTATGGATGAGAATTGGTAAGTGATTTTGGAGGTCTAGTCCTCACAGGGAGAAACGAGGGAATTGCTGTCATAGGTTTAATGTTAACGTAACAGCGAAATGTATTTGTGGTCTTACCATTCTGTGGATGAGAATTGGTAAGTGATTTTGGAGAGGGAATCAAACGGGAACTGGTCCCTTAGGATTTTTAGCAAATCCCCAGCTGTCAACGGGTTTGATATGCCTTTACCAATTACTGTTTGAATTGGGCTAGCCATGCTGTTCCCCTCAGCATGATGAGTTGTCGAGGACTTATGTTGGGCTTAAAGGCCAACATTTTCCTCTATCCTTAATCGTTAAGGATGTTGGATCATTTGGTTAGCGTATGTGTAACCTTGATTCTTCTTTGGGAGAACCAGTGTATGACCAGGTTCCTACTGGTTTATGGTTGCGATCTCGCTTGGAGGAAGAGAAAGGCTCTCTTTGCATGTACCTTGGATATGAAGGTCTTGATCAGAGGTGTAATGTTAACTTGATCATGAGAAGGATCCTTGATTAAGGATAATACTTCTTTAAGAACTTGCCATTGATCGGCATCATGAGTAGGTCGCCATCTGAAGTCATGAGGCGGTATGCTCCGTTTGAATAGACTGTTTCTATTACAAACGGTCCTTCCCATTTAGGCTGAAATTTGCCTTTGGTCTTGTGCGTCATAATCATCGGTCGTCTGACGGCTAGAACCAGGTCTCCTTTTTGGAAGACTCTCTATTTGACCTTCTTATTGAAGGCTTTTGAGATTCGAGCTTGATATAGCTCGATATGCTGCTGAGCTTGTAGCCGCTTCTCATCTAAGGCTTCGAGCTCTTGAAGACGCAATCGATCATTGTCCTCTAATGTGATCTTAGTGGTCAGAGCGACTCACAATGATGGCATCTGGATTTCCAACGGGATGACTGCTTCGCACCCATATACCAGGGAAAAAGGCGTATTGCCTGTCGGTGTCCGAACCGTGGTTCGGTGGCCCAAAGACATTCACCAAGCTTTTCGTCCAATCTCGCTTGTTCGAGGAGACGAATTTCTTGAGTAGCTTGATGATCATTTTGTTGAATGCTTCCGCCAAGCCGTTAGCGGCGGGATTATAGGCAGTTGAAGCCACATTCTGAATTCGGTATTTATCGCAGAACCGATAGAATACTTGGCTTATGAATTGGGGACCGTTGTCGTGGATGATCCGCCCAGGGACACCAAATCGATAGATGACATGGTGTTTGATGAAGTTAACCACATTAGAGGTCTTGACTTCAGTTAATGGTATAGCTTCCGCCCACTTTGAAAAGTAGTCGGTTATTGCCAGGATAAACCGGTGTCCTTTTGTCGAAGAAGGGCTGATTGGCCCTACGACATCGATTCCCCATGCTTCAAATGGCCATGAAGCAACAGTCGGGTGGAGCAGCTCCGAAGGCTGGTGTATGAAGTCCGCATGAATCTGACATGCTTTACACCTTCGTGCATATTGGATGGCATTGGCTATCATAGTTGGCCAATAATATCCCAGCCTATGCAACCTGTCTTTAAGTTTAGGACCTGGCTGATGAGCTCCACAAGTGCCGTCATGCGCTTCTTGGAGCGCTTCCTGTGCCTCTAAATGAGAAAGGCAACGGAGGAGAACACCGTCATATGAATGACGGTAAAGTGTCTTCAAAGTCGGATCGTAGTAGAAACGGAGAGACCCTCGTTAGACAGATGCCGCTTCTTTAGGATCGTCTGGAAGCAGACCGTGCAATGCATAGTCAATGAGAGGAAAGCGCCAATCTCTCGGCTCAAAATCCGTGGAGACATTATAGACTTCTCGAGTTCTTAGCATGTGCTTGGAGCATACAAGATGTCGAGTTGCGACTGTGAGGTGATACTCGGTGTCGGCTGGCAAGGCTAGTATTGTAGCTAATGCAGCAAGAGAGTCCGCCTTGGTATTCTGAGATCGAGACACGTGCCCGATGTAGAAACCTTCAAATAGGTTGGCCAATTCAACGGCCGTGTGATAATAAGGCACCAAGTCCTCATGGCGGACTTCGTATTCGCCTTTAACCTGATTGATGATCAGTTTTGAATCGCCATAAGCTTCGAGGTATCGTACCCCCATTCCATGGGCAAGCTGAAGACCGATGAGCAGAGCATTATATTCTGCTACATTATTGGAGCATGATTTGTCAAAGAAAATGCTCTAGGAAGAACATGGTCCTGCGGGGAGATAAATACAACCCCACTCCGGCAATAATCTTGCCTTTAGGGCCAATTCGCGATGCTCCATCAAAGAACATCTGCCACACTTCCTCTCTGAGGTTGCATAAGACTCAAAGACTTCATCAGGGATATCTTCGTGAAGGTTTGAATGTTCCGGAATTGGATGAGCAGCCAAGAACTCTGCAAGGGCCTGGCCTTTAACCGCCTTCTGAGGGGTGAAGATCATGTCGTATTGAGACAATAAAAGTGCCCACTTAGCCAATCTTGAATTCAATGATCCTGGCTTCGTCATAAGAAGACGCAATGGGTTTACTCTGGAGATGACATGTATGGTCTGGCCGACCAAATAATGTCGTGTCTTCTGAACAGCGAAGACGAGAGCTAAACACTCTTTCTCGATAGGGTTGTAGCGAGATTCCGCTCCTATGAGAGTTCTGCTCAGATAATAAATGGCCTGCTCGTGGCCATTGTCGTCCTTTTGAGCGAGGAGGGCACCGAGGGAGTAGTCCAGAGCTTTTACATAAAGCAAAAACGGTTTCCCTGATGTAGGGGCCACCAAGACTGGAGGTTTTGTGAGGTACCTCTTGATGTCTTCATAAGCTTCCTGGCAAGCTTGATCCCATACGAAGGAAGCACCCTTTTTCATGAGTCGGGTGAACGGCTGACAGCGGCCTGAGAGATTTGCAATGAATCTTCTGATATAAGCCAGCCTGCCTTGCAAGCCTCTAAGCTCTTTGAGATTCCTCGGTGGATGCATGCTCTGAATGGCCTTGACTTTGTCTGGGTCTAGATGAATCCCTTTTGATGTGACAATAAGCCCAAGGAACTTGCCACTTGACACTCCCAAGAAGGATTTTGTCGGGTTCATTTTCAGTTGATGAGCCCGCATTATGTCGAACATCGTTCTCAGGTTGCGAAGATATTCATTCTTGTTGCGGCTTTTGACGGCAATGTCGTCGACATAGCACTCCACCGTTTTTCGGAGATGATCGCGGAAGATCGTACTCATTGCCCGCTGGTAGGTTGCTCCGGCGTTCTTCAGTCCGAAGGGCATTACAGTGTAGCAGTATACCCCCAATGGTGTTCGGAACGAAGTATGCTTCTCGTCGTCGGGATACATCTTAATCTGGTTGTTTCCTGAAAAGCCGTCCATGAAAGACATTCTTTCGAACCCGCATGTATTGTCGATCATGACGTCGGTGATGGGCAGTGGGAATTCGTCTTTGGGACAGGCCGTATTGAGATCACGGTAGTCGATGCATATCCGTATTTTCCCGTTCTTCTTGAGGACGGGGACGATGTTAGCTACCCAATCTGGATGTTGTTCCTCCCGGATGAAGCCACATGCAATGAGCTTGTGAACTTCGACTTCAATAGCTTCCATAATGTTCGGGCGAAACCGACGTTGTTGCTGCTTGACTGGCTTGACGTCGGGCTTGATGTTTAGACGGTGCATAGCGACCTGTGGATCAAGTCCGGGCATATCTTCGTAGCTCCATGCGAAGACATCTATATACTCTTTTATGAGCATTATCAATTCTTCCTTTTCTATAAGTGATAGGCTTTCACTTATAAAGATGGGTTTGGGATGATCTTGACTTCCCAGGTTGACCTGCATCACCTTGTCTTCAGTAGGTGGTTCGCGCAGTTCGAATCTCCTTTCCCACTGGAGGTTTAATTGCTGGGCCCATGGCTCCTCATCAACAACTTCTGCGGGCTCCAATTGACTGCTTGAAGTCATATTGACAGTGAGGTCTTCGAACATTCCTCTTACACTGATATCCGAGTCCCACTCGGAGGATGAGGCCGAATGTGATGGAATTGATCCATCGTCCTTGGCTTGAATCGTTGCTGACGATGTGGGTGTAACGTATCCTAACCCCCTGCGTGTACTATCATAGTAATTTGCAGGCTTCCCTTTAGGCACAAAGTTTCGCATCAAACCGTGCCTTCCTTTTCCGAAATTCAGGCCTGCTCCATGCTTCAAGTCGTATCCCATTTTCTTCATAATATGACGTGCCGGCTGCGCGTAATGGAAGAACTGTGGAATATCCGAATCTGAACTTGAATCTGCAACTGTAGGTCCCCGTGGTTGGGTTCTACCGAAGATTATCGGTAACTGACCTTCTTTGGATGGCGGGATCACCAAAACGGCTCCTTCTGCGGATTCCATGGGCGTGCTGGCCGCACTCGATTTATGTAAAGGCATGTGTAGACAGCTATCCGTAATGGATTTAAACAGCCCAACACTCGCAGGATAATCGAAAGAAATATTATCATTAATTACCCATTCACCTTCATCCTCTGAAGGAGTATTACATTGGGGATATTAAGACATGCTATAATTGGTTCACCAATCAGAATGGCTGGCATGCCTGCTTCGGATTCTGAATCCGCCTCATTGCCACTTTCATCATCGTCTGGCAATGGTTCTTTAGGTGTTTCACTGGCCTCTTGATACAGGAGAGCGTCAGTGAAGTAATTTTCCACCCCTTTGAGTGGTTGCTTTTCAGCGAAGATAGTTCGTACTGTCGCATCATCTTCAACATATTTGAAGCACTGGTGCAGAGTAGAGGGAACGATCCAGTTGGCATGGATCCATGGCCGTCCCAGCAGCAGGTTATATGATGTGTCAGCGTCAATGACATAGCATGTCACTTCTGACTTTAGGCTCCCGATTCTGCAACGGAGTCGAATTTTCCCCAGTGGATGACTGCTCCCTGCGTTGAAACCGTATATTGTAGTAGTGGTTGCGGACAACTGATTGGTAGTGAAAAGTACATTTTTATCATCATATTTACCATCACATTTTCATATTTATTCATTTAATTCTGCATATTTATTAATAATTTGTAATTTATTGCGTGCAGGCCTCGAATTCTTATTTTTATAATAAATAAAGCTTAATGAAGCCCAAAAGCCCACAGTTGAAGCCCAGGTGTAAAAGTGCAAATATCAATTGTCAAAGTGCAAATACACAAAGGGCTAAAGTTGCAAATATCAAAGATGAGGGAAGGATAGACTTCTACCCAACCCTAAACTCTTGCAGATGAGAATGAAAAGAGTGCAGAGATAAGGAAATTCGTTTGAAAGAGATTGGGAGAATTCAAAATCTAGGTAACTTGATTATCAAGTTATCTCGAAATCCCAATATGAAGAGCAAGGATCATACTTCCAGAAGCAGGCGCCCACATGGACGGACCAGGAGAAGCCACGCGCCAAAGCGCGTGGCCAGAAGCTACTGTAGTGCCATAATTTTGCGGCAATTTGATGTTATCTGGATACCAGATTTCGTGGGCAACTTCATCCGGAACTCTTCGGCCTTCTGCACCTATAAATACCCCCTGCAGTGCAACATACAGAGTCGTCCAGCGTCCAGCAGAGGGCCAAAAGCTAGGGTTTTTAGGTTTTTCTTCTTCTAGGTTAGATTTTCTTTCCTCCTTTGTAAATTTTATTTTCTTTTTGTAAAAGCTGAGAGGAGACGATGTATTCATGGAGGAAGGGATCCACTTGTACTGATGGTGACAGTCGGTGTAAGTTGTATTTTTTCACCATTGTTTAATAATCAAATCGAGGTTTGTTTTGTTCTTTTTATTCTATTCTTTTTTTATTGTGTCTCTATCTTTGTTCTAGCATTGTTCTTCTATTTTTGTTTTATGACATTATTTCTTTCTCTAATGTCTTGCCCACCATGAGATCCAACTGCTTCGAGAATACCTAGCCGAAGAAGGAACCTTGATGGCCTATGGCGATGAACAGGTCTTCATAGTTGTCTTTTATTTCGTAGTTAAGAAGGCGGACGATCCTATACGCCATGCTTGTACGCCTTCTAAGAAAAGGTAAATCATCGCAACGGTTTAAACGGTAAGCAGACTGAAGAGGTAATCTTTCTTTCTTTCTTTAGTGTAGATCTCTAGTCCATCTATCTCACATTCTTTTCTCCCCACTTCATTGTAAATACCACAACTCTAATAATAAAAATAAATAATTTTTAGAGTAAAACTTACAAACGCTTCCATCGCTAGTCCCTCCCTGAGGATCACGACCCGCATAGCCTTGCTACAGCGGATTAGAATTGAGAACTTGCACATCCTATTCTTAAAACTAAAATACTACATTTTGTGTGCAGGAAATCTCAGTCAACAAATTGGCGCCGTTGTCGGGGAGGGACGGTAAGTTTATCTCTAAATAAAATTTTTTTTTAACTAATTATTCATTTATTCTTTTCTGTTTGCAGGTTTGGAGAACAGGAAACAGCAGCAGAAGTGGACATATAGCAACTCTGTGCCTCTGCCCTCGAAGGCAGAGCAGCAGAGCCTGCTACTTTGCCGCAGAAACGCGGCAATAGCCGCGGATCCGCGGCAGTAGCAGTGAATTACTGACTCAGTTTTCTGCATGTTGCTACAAATTGCAATATCTGTTTTCTGCTCTGTTAGTTTTGTTCTGTGATAAACCTGTCAACTGCTAATTAATCAACAGTAAAAAATTTGTTGTTAAAGATAAAAATTGATTAGACGTTTGCATATTAGGCACGTGTCTTTTCAATTACTTTATTTTACTGTTGAAGAGTGCTGGAGCAAGGTACGTACGCATTGCATGTAGAATAGGACTCATCTCTTGGTTGATTTTCTGCTTTGAGTGAATCTTATCTACTTATCTTGTACACTTGCACTAATTCATCTTAAGGGCATAACCCATAAACAAGATAAGGTGAAGATTTCATCACCCTTCCTTAGCCCAAAAATCATATCCCAAGCACTCACTAACCCAAGCCTAACTTAAAAATAGTAGACGTTGGCCCTAGGGACATCTCGGACTCAATTAGGAGATTATCCTAAGGGGGAATGGTGTTGGAAGTTGACTCCTGCCAAATCAGTGTCTAGGAAGGGGATTGAGGGCCGAAAGCCCGAAGTGTGGTGGTTATTTAATTAAGGAACATCTTTGACGAAAAACCTCCCACCACTCTTGCCCCAACCTGGCTGATTAACTTGTGGTCAAAGTCTACACCCTACCTCCCGTGGACAGTCTAACCAGTTAGGAGTCGTCTAGGTCTAGGTCTACCCTAACTTAGGTTAGAAATTTTTCTTTTTTGTTTGTTTTTTTTCTTTCTTTTGTTTGCTTTGTGTGATATGGCCTATAACAATAATTTTTTCAATTTTAATGAGGATCCATATTATACACCAACCTCTTTTTCGGATATTACCAATCCGGCATATCATAACTCTAACCAACCTAGTGTGCCAGATTGGTCTTATCCGAATCATTACATGTCCCAGTCCCAATACTATGAACAAGATTGGAATAATCATCACTACTCTTCACAGAGTCAATGGGGATTCAACACCCCTGAGCCATATGGTCAACCACCTGTTCAACCATTATCTTCATATACGTCTTTTCCCACATCACCAAGGTTTCAGTCCTCCATTGATCTATTCGATGGGTTAGAAGAAAAAGTGGATCGGTTGCAAGATACAATGAATGATCAAATTTCTAGACTTTCAAACATTCTTGAGCATCTTGATAGGAACCAAGAATCATTCTGTTTAGAAGACCTTGATCAAAATTCAATTTCATCACATCAATATGAACTTGCTCAATCCCAATCCTTGGACAAATTGGCTAGTTTTAATTTCAATGAGATTGAATTAGATTATGAATGTGAACCCGATCCCCAACTTTGCGATTCAGTTTCCATCTTCGAATCTATGTTGACTCCAGTATCCTTACCCAATTTGGACCAATTTTCTGAGCCAACATTTATTCCCGTACCCATAGATCATGAAATTGAATCACCCATTTTTGATGATCACCATATTGAACTTGACCAATTTCATACTTGTGAAAGCCCTATTGACAAATTGGCAAGTTCTCATTTTTATGAGGTTGAACCCAATGAGATATGTGACCTAGATTCCCAAATCTGTGATCAAGTTCAAATTCCCGAATCATTATTGACTCCTGTTTTGTTACCTGACTTAGGTAATCTTTAGAGTCAGTTTTGATTCCCACACCTATCATTCCTAAACTTGAATCACCAATATTGAGTCACATTCCATTGTGGGAAGATGATTGTGGACTTGATTTTCCATTTCTTGACTTGGACCTACTTCTTGAACCATGCTCGACTCCTGAACCCTTACTTGATTTAAGTTACCTTCCTGAGTCGGTATTAGTTCCTGAACCTATCATTCTTGAGTCCAAGTTAACCATCCTACCAAGTCACATTCTTTTTTTGGACATAGGTATAGACCATGACTCTGTGATGATTTTCCAGGACTGGTCATGTAAAGGGAGTAAGTTTCACGAGAGGATCTTCCATGATCCTATTCATTCTGGGGACTGTAAATATGTAAATAAAAAAGAGGTCAATAAAGGTAGGTCCCGTGAACTACCACGTTATCTTGTTTGGGCCGCATTTCGTGGACCAATTAGACCCCCACCAGAACCACCACCTTAAGGTAACTTCCGCCTTCCCTTGTTCTATTTCATGCATATATGCATACATTCATACATTGAGGACAATGCATGAGATAAGTGTGGGGGTGGGCTTTACTAACATACTAACATAGTTAGAAAACTAACAAAAATTTGCTAATAAAAAAAAAATATAAAAAAAAACTGTTATAAAAAGGAAATATTTTGACTTATTTTTTTGAAAGAAATCTAAGTTAGTTTTAAGGATTAGGAAAATCATGATTAGGATTTCTAAAAACTTGGTCAAAATAAATAAATTGTTGAATTTTTAAGTATAGGAGGAGAAATTGAATAAGTAGTTAGTCTTAATTTTTACCTTAATGAAATGTGCATACCAAATGCATATCTAGGATTCTAAGACAAAGACCTTGTGCCTCATAAAAAAAAAAAAAGAAAAAAAAATCACCAATTAAGCTGATACATGTGCCTCAAGAAGCATAAGTATTCATGCCTAAAGGTGAGTAAATAAAATAAAGTCCTTAGTTTTGGGGCCTAGTTCACTCGAATTTGAGTCCGTGGGGTGTTTTCTCACCTGGTGCCCTAAAGCCAACCGGTTTGGGAGTCATCGACTTTAAGTTCGTTACATGGGTGGATTAGAAAGCCTAAGAAAATTAAGGAAAAATTACTTATATATGTATTAACACATCTAATAGTCAATTAGTTAGGTATGAGGGCCTCAAGAAGCCTTAATGCTTATACGAAAGAAAATTAGATGCGTTATACATATTATTAAAAAAAAAGAAAAAAATATATATAAAGAGGCATGAAAGTCTAAGTTAAGGAATTCCTAGTAAAAATTCATAAGGATGCATATGATTTTTGGTAACGAAAAAGACTATATTAGAAATTCAATTTTGATCCTTACTTAAAAAGGAAAACAATTCACTTTATAAAGTCTAAGTTTGAAGAATGAATAAAAATGATAATCCTAAAAACTTATAGACTACTTAGTTTCTTCAAAAGTATTTCAAATATTTTACTTTTTATGGATTTTGTGGGTGCAATCCGCTGAAAACCCTCACGAGACAACACTCGTCCTCTAGGGTAACCTAGAGGTTTAACGACTTGTTGCACGTGCTAAGTGCAACCGTGATTCCTACGAAAGTGAGTTAGGATAGATTAGTTTTTCTTTTCTTTTTCTTTTTCTTTGTTTTTACTCGAGGACGAGCAAAAAGATAAGTGTGGGGGTGTGATTGGTAGTGAAAAGTGCATTTTTATCATCATATTTACCATCACATTTTCATATTTATTCATTTAATTCTGCATATTTATTAATAATTTGTAATTTATTGTGTTCAGGCCTCGAATTCTTATTTTTATAATAAATAAAGCTTAATGAAGCCAAAAGCCCACAGTTGAAGCCCAGGTGTAAAAGTGCAAATATCAATTATCAAAGTGCAAATACACAAAGGGCTAAAGTTGCAAATATCAAAGATGAGGGAAGGATAGACTTCTACCCAACCCTAAACTCTTGCAGATGAGAATGAAAAGAGTGCAGAGATAAGGAAATTCGTTTGAAAGAGATTGGGAGAATTCAAAATCTAGGTAACTTGATTATCAAGTTATCTCGAAATCCCAATATGAAGAGCCAGGATCATACTTCCAGAAGCAGGCGCCCACATGGACGGACCAGGAGAAGCCACGCGCCAAAGCGCGTGGCCAGAAGCTACTGTAGTGCCTCAATTTTGCGGCAAAAGCCGCAATTTTGCGGCAATTTGATGTTATCTGGATACCAGATTTCGTGGGCAACTTCATCCGGGACTCTTCGGCCTTCTGCACCTATAAATACCCCCTGCAGTGCAACATACAGAGTCGTCCAGCGTCCAGCAGAGGGCCAAAAGCTAGGGTTTTTAGGTTTTTCTTCTTCTAGGTTAGATTTTCTTTCCTCCTTTGTAAATTTTATTTTCTTTTTGTAAAAGCTGAGAGGAGACGATGTATTCATGGAGGAAGGGATCCACTTGTACTGATGGTGACAGTCGGTGTAAGTTGTATTTTTCCACCATTGTTTAATAATCAAATCGAGGTTTGTTTTGTTCTTTTTATTCTATTCTTTTTTTATTGTGTCTCTATCTTTGTTCTAGCATTGTTCTTCTATTTTTGTTTTATGACATTGTTTCTTTCTCTAATGTCTTGCCCACCATGAGATCCAACTGCTTCGAGAATACCTAGCCGAAGAAGGAACCTTGATGGCCTATGGCGATGAACAGGTCTTCATAGTTGTCTTTTATTTCGTAGTTAAGAAGGCGGACGATCCTATACGCCATGCTTGTACGCCTTCTAAGAAAAGGTAAATCATCGCAACGGTTTAAACGGTAAGCAGACTGAAGAGGTAATCTTTCTTTCTTTCTTTAGTGTAGATCTCTATTCCATCTATCTCACATTCTTTTCTCCCCACTTCATTGTAAATACCACAACTCTAATAATAAAAATAAATAATTTTTAGAGTAAAACTTACAAACGCTTCCATCGCTAGTCCCTCCCTGAGGATCACGACCCGCATAGCCTTGCTACAGCGGATTAGAATTGAGAACTTGCACATTCTATTCTTAAAACTAAAATACTACATTTGTGTGCAGGAAATCTCAGTCAACAACCTGTACAGTGGTATGCCGAGGAAGTAAAGAAGCCTTTTGGGGATGATGCTGAGTGCGGACCCCGGATCGACTTGTATTCTTTCGATGCACGTTGAACCGATATATCCGGTGTACTACAGAGGTCGATCGTGCTTGTTGTCTTTGAGAAGAATATCTTCCGCCGTGAATGTAATAGCGGGCACCTTGGATTGTGTATGATGACATTCTGGGCATGGAGACTGAACGTCGTCGTTAGGGATCTCAGGCATGCATGTCAGAAAGGATTCTGAATTGGCTAGCGCATCCCTGAGTGCTTCTCTTGTTTCTTTAGAGAGGCGAAGGAGCTCGTGTATAGTGATACGAGCTGGGATATTGGCCAGCTGAGCCAATATGTTAAACCGAAAGGGCGTATCAAACCCTTGGCCTGGTGGTTTCTTCAATACGTGGTCGAATCGTACCTCCTTAGGTCTCTCTTTTCTCTTGGTTGGGATTGGAGTGGATGCTGGTACTTGTACTGACGTCGTTTGCTGTTGTGTCTCGTCAGTAAACTTTTCATACTGCCTCAAGTATGATTTTTCGGATCGGGTGCCCGTCGGTTGAGGCGTATCGGCTTGCGCCGTGCAAGCAAGCTTTTCTCCTTTTGAATCACTGAGGGAAGCCGATGTAAGATTGCCGTCGTCTGGCAGGATGGAGATGACATTGCAAGACTTGCTCTTTGAGTTGGGCTGCTTTGAATCCCGCTGTACGTCTTGGACGAGGTCCGGGTGTACCCACATGACTTCTCCTGTCTCCAATGTTAAGGGAACAAGACCCTTATTGTTTTGAGTTGTAGCTGGAGGATGCTTGACGTCCAACCGTGGAGCGAGGACTGAATAAGTCCCGTCAGGAACTGTGACCTTTGGAGCTTTGCCGAACTCCAGAGTCACCATATTAGCCGTGACTTTCTTCTGCTCCGTCTTCAACGTCAGAACCCCGGCATCGACCAGGGCTTGTATTCTGTCCTTGAGGACATAACACTTGTCAGTAGGATGGTGGATCATCCTGTGGTAGAGGCAGTATTTAGGGTCGTTTGTGCGCCCTATCTCATTGGGACGCCGAGCATCTGGCAGTTTCATTTTGTTCCCTTTGTGGAGCAGATGGAATATCGTGACCACCTGATCGTCTTTGAAGGAGTACTGCTTTGGAGGGAACTTAGGCTCCTGATTGTTGAAGCCGCTCTTCTTGGCCTTCGACTGCACATCTCCGGATAACTCCACAGACATAGTCTCTTTGCCTTTAGCTTGAGAAGATTGCGGTAGGTCGCTACGCCCTTTGTTGTTCATCCCCCACTTGCCTCTAGGGGTGGATGGTTCGAACTTTTTAGCCGACTTCTCGGCTATCTCTGCTTGTTCGACCAATTCCTTCCAAGTGTGGGCTTTGACAGCCCCCATGCGAACTTTCACTTGGTCTAAGAAGTTGTGTCTGCATGTCTGTAAGAGCATGGGTAATGGCATCCCTTCTGGGCACATCAAGGATAAATTTCTGAACCGTTCAATGTAGTCACGGACAGATTCGCCCTTCCTCTGCACAGTGGAGAGGAGCTTGTCCATGGTCACTTCGGTATCGTCCTCATAGAAACGAGAGAGGAACCGGGTTTCCATGTCGATCCAGGAATTGATAGAGCCCGGAGGGAGACTTCGGAACCAGTCAAATGCCACCCCTTTAAGGTGCCAATGAACAGCCTAGCCATGATGGCGTCATTGCTTATAACATTACCAGTCTGAGACCGAAAATAGTAGATGTGCTGATTTGGCGAGCTCTTTCCATCATAGGTATGCAACGTTGGTGGTTTGAACTTCGGTGGATATGGCACCGAATCCCACTCCAGCGGATAAGGACGGACTGCCCCTACCTTCTTTAATTCATCCGTCTGAGCTAGGGATGCGATTTGAGCTTGGAGGCCCTTAAGGACTTCAGCGTCTAGGGAAGAACCCTCCTTGGATTTCTCCGGCTTTGGTTGCTCATTGCTGAAGTGTTCCTCCTCATCGTGATTGCTCCCGGCATCATTGTCATTCCGATTGCTGAGGAGTCGAGCAAGCATCTGTTGAATATTGTCCAAGGCTTCTTGCTGGGTTCTGGAAGTTTGCTCCTGAGCTTCCAGGCGCCGACGAAGGTCGTCGTTAACATTATCAGCCATATTGACTGATGCTCTGTCTGTTCGCACCGAGCTAACTGTCGCCGAAGAGGCGTACCCACTATCTTCATCTTCTTCGTCCGATGATTGGAGTGATTTCCTGGGCTCTGGCAAGGCTAGGGCCGTCGAGGAGGAAGGCTGTTCATAACTACAGGGTATCGCCACCCTAGATCTGGTGTTTCGGAAAACACCCTCTTCATGCACCAAGACTTCGCCTAAGCCTGGGCTGTAATCTGGATCTGGGGAGCTGTAGGGGATGTCAGATGCTTGTCTTCCCCTGCGTAACTCTCGTCCTCTTCTGGTCATGTTGACGGATGCAGAGGGTGGATCTCGCGAGACGCTCCTTTTGCGATGCTTCATCGAGGCTTGTACCGACAGCCGATCAAAAACTGATCGCCGGCCTGGAGAAGTGGTGAAGATTGGTGTTAGCCGGCAATGGACCGAGTGGAGTGTCACCAGCTGACATCCCACTTGTTGACAACAGGGGGAAGAGGTTTGTCTATCCGTCAACAATTTCCTCAAATCAGACCCGGTTGGGTCTCTGCAATCGAGCGCAAAGGCTCTTTTGGATCGCACATAGGACGATGTCCTGCTTCTTTTATCCCTGCAGATGGGATTAGCACTGAATAGTGCTTTGGTTCTAGCTTCGCCACAAAGCGCAGGCTTAGCGCTTGACGAACTGGAGAGCGGAGCACGCTGCGGTGCTTTACCCGCTATGCTGCTGCGAAGGCAATTAGCCTTAGATGGTACTTTGGCTTCAGCTCCGCGGTCACGGACCCTGCGCGTACACTGTGGTACAGTAGCTTTGCTCATGAGAACGAGGCCGGCGCGAGGCATTGCTGCTCTTAAATTGGACGACGGTATGATTGCCGTCGTAACTTTATGATTGGAGCAGACAGGCATCCTGCCTTTTTCTTCGCGAGAGAGGCGCGGTTTAGGCGTAGCTACGCCTGGATCTTCGGTTGGAGACTTCTGTTTAGGCTTCCATACCCGCCTTGGCAGAGGAGACTTAGGTTCGCAAGGAACCTGATTAGCCACACGCGAGGCTGAGGGGTGTTGGCAGAATTGTGCTTCTGGTTCCTGCTTCGAAATCTTGGTCATGGAGACCTTTCTATGCTTCCGTGCTCGAAGCATTAGATCACCCCCAGAGAGGACTTCTTCAAATCTTCCTTGATCGAACTGGACCACCAAGTTCTCACAAGTAAAGGAATCAGGCTGCGGACGTGCTTCCTTGTTGCGCCAAATAACCGCAGTAGGTTCGCAGAGAACCTTTTCTGTCTCCGCAGAGACTTTCCTTGAAGATTTAGCCAGAGAAGCTCTGGCTGCACCGTCTTTTCTGAATTCAGAATTAGACCCGAAGGTCTGTTCGTCGCATTGCAACACTTGATTCTCGGCAGTGGAGAATTTCTTCCCCAGCGGAGTCGCCATCTTGTTTTCCATTATGTTTGCAAAGGGGGAAAACTTACAATAAAAAGTTTGAGGAGCTAAATTACAAGTATTCTTAAAAAGATTACAAGTAGATCTCCTCAGAGATTCTGGAGAAGTGTGCCGATAGGAGTCTGGTCAGCGCGCGACCACTTTGTCCCTTTGACGATGCGAGCGATGAGATTCCCTTCTCGCCTGGTTCCGGGAATCAGAGAATAGAAGGTTGGTAGAACCCTCTTGCTGCTTCTCAAAATCGCCTTCAATTAGAAATTCCTTCTCGCCTGGTTCCGAAGATTCCTTGAGAAGAAGGACGATGTTAGGGTATCAACACCCTGGATAGAGAAAGCGATTCTCTAAAAGATCTCTGAATTCGAGAAAGCACGGTGCGTTGTGAAGAAGCCTCTGCTTGTGGAGTCCTCTCTCTTGCGTATGTCTCAGAAAATCGGCCTCTGGAACCGGTCTCCTCTCTTGTGCCCCTGGCGGGCTATTTATAGGGAGAGCAAGGGTATAATCGTCCCTTGAAAATATAGAAACAGATTGAATCGAATCTGTTTGAATCCGGAAAGTAGCCTTACTGCGAGTCTAAGATCAGCTTCTGTGAAGCTAGAATTGGCAGGTCGGTTGATCTTCTTGATCCTTTCCATATCATTGGAGGATTTTCCCTGATCTTCTTACTCGTTTTAGGAGAGTCAAGAGATTGTGGCAATCAACTGCCAAATTTGATCTCTGATTTGATCTTGATTGGATTTGATCTGATTAGATCTGATCTCATCTGGAGATTTGATTGGTCAAAGGTTGACCATAGCAGACCAACAGCGGAGTTGCCCGCATTGAGCTCGTAGCGGAGCTAGAGGCAATTTCTTGGCGAAGTCCGAAAAGAGGCTTTTCGGCGGAGCTAGACGTCATCTGTTGCGAAGCTACCATATACCCTTTCTGCGCAGTTGCATGTGGCTTCAGGCGAAGTTAACTCTCTGTGGAGTTGCGCTCTAGCAGTTCAGGCGAAGCTATAAGTTAGCTTCCTGGCGAGGCTTTGAATAGCTTCAAGGCGAAGTTGGATGATTTTAGCCTCTCAGGCGAGGCTATCCCTTTGGGCTCATGTAATGCTAAGTGCTAGCATCTTAGACCTGCTGAGGTCTGTTTAGAAACAATCCGGGTTCACTGTCTGCTTGCTGGATCAGTGGAGTCCAAGTTGCTTCCTTGTCCCTCGGAGATGGGTGAAAACTGGTCTTCAGCTCGTCTGTCACTTGTCTTTTGTAAATGTCAACAAGTTTAGACATTGTTCGGACCAATAAGAATCTTGTCTTTTTTAAGTGTCAACACAGCCATAATAGAATATTATGATCACATAAAACTCCTATTGCGCTCATCACATTCAACCAGCCGGCTTGGATCTTATGATTGACATCACAATTGATCTCTCCATCCTTTGGATAATAGAACCTAAGTACTTAAAATGACTGATCATCGGTATTTTTCGTCCATCTAGTCTCACAATACTATAATCTCGGATTCTATGTTTACTGAATTTACACTCCATATACTCTGTTTTAGCCCTACTTAATTTAAAATCTCGAGATTCTAGAGTTTGCCTCCATAACTCCAATTTGGTATTTATCCCAGCTCTCATCTCATCGACTAGGACAATATCATCAGCAAATAGCATACACCACGGTATCTCATCATTAATAGCTCTAGTAAGCTCATCCATCACTATAGTAAATAAGAATGGACTCAATGTAGATCCTTGATGCAATCTAATTGTGATAGAAAAATCACTGGTTATGCCTCCATAAGTTCTGATATTTGCCACTACTCCATCGTACATGTCCTTGATTATGTGAATAAATTTGATGGGGACTCTCTTTTTCATCAAATGTCCACCATAATACCTCTCTTGGTACCTTATCATAAGTTTTTTCTAAGTCAATAAAGACCATACGTAAATTTCTCTTCCTCTCTCGAAATCGCTCTATAAGTTGACGAAGCAAATGAATAACCTCTGTCGTCGATCGCCTCAGCATGAATCCAAAATGGTTCTCTGATATTTTAACATTCTACCTTAACCTGTATTCAATTACCCTTTCCCAAAGCTTCATGGTGTAACACATGAGTTTTATTCTACGATAGTTTAAAACAACTCCGGATATCACCTTTGTTCTTATAGAGAGGTACTAAGGTACTCTTCCTCCACTCATTTGGCATCTTTTTAGTTAGCCATATCTTGTTAAAGAAGTTTGTCAGCCATCTCACGCCCACCTCTCCTAAGCATCTCCATACCTCAATAGGAATTCCATCTGGGCCAACAGCTTTCATTGACTTCATCCTCTTCAAGGCCTCTTTAACTTCAGATTCATTAATTTTGCGCATATAATTACAGTTCATATCCTGGCACTGAATGGTAAGGTCATCCAAATCTTTAATAAAACTGTCATTGAACAATTTATCAAAATACTCTCTCCATCTTTCTTTAATTTCTTCATCTCGAACTAAAACCTTCTGATCCTCATCTTTGACACACCTCACAGTACATAAGTCTCTAGTCTTTCTCTCCCTTATTCGAACAATTTTATATATATCCTTTTCAACCTCTTTGGCATTCAACTTCTCATACACTTCTTTGTACATTTTAGCTCTTGCATTTTGAACAGCTTTCTTAGCCTCCTTCTTGCCTAGCTTATACCTCTCAAAACTCACTCCATCACAATTTTTTTAAATCTCTGTAAGAGTCTCATTTGATCTTAATGGCAACTTTTACCTCTTCATTCCACCATGATGTGTCCTTACATGGTGGAGCACCACCCCGTGACCCACCCAGTACATCTTTAGCTACTCTTTTAATGCAGCTAGCAATTTTGTTCCATGTTATATTGGGATCATCTTAGGCTTTCCAATCAGCTTCATGTACTACTCGATCTACAAAAACTCGTTGGTTACCTTCTTTTAGTCACCACCATTTAATCTTAGGATCTAATTTAAGTTTAATCTTTTTAAATCTCCTTCTAATCTGGACATCTAAAATTAAGATTCTATGTTAGGTTACTACACTCTCACTCGGTACTACCTTACAATCCATACAACAATCTCTATCTACTTTTCTAGATAAAAAGAAATCTATTTGGCTCGTACTTAATCCACTTCTAAAAGTGATCAAGTGAGACTCTCTCTTCCTAAACCAAGTATTGGCTAAAATTAAATCATAGGACAAAGAAAAATCTAGAATCGAGTTACCTGGTTCATTTCTTTCCCCAAAACCAAATCCTACACTATAAAACTCATAACGATTAGTTTTTACATGCCCATTGAGGTCACCACCTATGAAAACCTTTTCTCTAATGGGTATATCTTGCACAATCTCATCTAAATTCTCCCAAAATTGACACTTACTAGACTCATCAAGTCCTACTTGTAATGCATAGACACTAATAACATTAAAAATCTCCCTACCTAAAATAAGTTTAACTAGTTTTTTACCTACCCACTTAGTTTCCTGCACACAAAATACTAACATTCCGTCTAAACATAGCATCGACTAACTTTGCTAATCTACCTGTAAGAGAACCTATGTTCTATGATGCTAAGCTAATCTTATATTCATGAGCTAACTTCTTTACCCCCATCTGCTTATAAAAGTGTGGAAACCCTTACTCATTTGATACCACATCCGGGTATCGATGTGGCGCGGCATTTCTGAACGATGACCTAGCAACCCTTGCCCACTTTTCATGACACCCGGGCTCCGATGTAGCGCGTCGCTCAGTAGGGAATGCCCCCAACGAAATTTAGTTCTTGGCTCATGTTCATAGTATGTGACAATATTTTACGTTGGCTATCATACGCCTGCCACAACCCTCCTCCTTTATCCTGGTTTGGGACAGGCAGTGAACGGTGTAATGGCAGAGTTATCTGGATTTTCTTGTCCATACATATCATAAAAGTCACTAGGCTAATTTTTTACCACAACATGCCATTCGGTGTCAATAGATTCTTTGACATAAAAGACTTGCTCAATTTGAGATGCAAGCACAAAAGAATCATCTGAGTATATTGTTCGGCTGAAGTTCACACTCACGAAACCAAGTTTATCTTTCTTGCATTCTCTACCATAAGACAAAATATCAAACCATTTGCACTTGAATAACACTAGTTTTCGACCAGTTGTATATTCAAGTTCAATAATATCAGTTAGTACACCATAGTAGGTAACACCTGTGACAGTTACTATTCTGAGTTTTCCTTTCACAGTCAATATCATTAGTGTGGTATCTAAAGCCATTTACAAGGAAATGCTTATACCCCTTGCCATTGTGTTGGGACCACGAGCTAGCCACCTAACATCTTCATGCACCTCAATGCCTTCAATCTAATTAAGTAACAGTAATGTTATTTGTCTTATATTATTTATCTAATTCACAATGAAAACAACAATTAATGCTAAAATACAACTGTTGAATCTAATAATTATTTCATAGAAGATTCATGCATAAACTAAAAACCTCTTTATTAAGATCAAAAGGAAGGAGAGTTTAGGCATACCTGATTCTATCATGAAAGGGATGCCGAAGGTTGCACGATCTCGAGGACGCCGGAATTGAGGGAAAGAATTCTTCTCTCCAGCCTCCAAGTTCTCTTCATGATCCTTAAAGGAGATGAGAGACCTGGAAGAGAGAGATTAGGTCATGATGATTAGTTAGTGGTGGAGAGGGAATCCTACCCATAATATATATAGCATCAAAAAATTCTAGTTTAACTCATAATAGATTAAACTCTTGATTGAAAACACGAGTTTCACACGTGTAGATTAGTCCCACATTTTAATCATTAGGCTTGATCAATTTCATTAAGCTTGATCAATTCTTTATTGGGTCCAACAACATAGGCTTATAGAGACAGGTGTATAAATTTAATTAAACATGTCGGCCCAAATTAATTTAGACTTATCCAAATAAGTCTAACAATCCTCCACTTGGGCCAAACAAGTCATACTAGAATGATGTTATACATAACTTTATGGTACCAAAACTTTAACCGTCAATAAGTCATGTTTCAAAACAATCTGGTCCATTAAGTGTCCTGCCACCGAACATGGATATTGTTACCTTTATAATCGAGGTAGGACCTTTCATATCTTAAGTTTTAGAATCCTTAACGACATAGATCAAATGTGAACATGTGGCATGAAAATATTCTCTGATCAAATAAGATACAATTCTAACTAGTTTCCACTTTATGACTTGAGTCGAACCTTGTGACGCTAACGAGTCTAACTGCTAATAAACTCAAATGTGCAAATTAAACTCAAAAAGAATTTAAAGAAAGTAGTTATAATTTTATCATCGGAATCAACAAATATATATAAAGTGCACTTAGAAATAATGTCTGTTACATAAAATTATCTACTCTCACTAAATCTGGATATCATCATGACTAGCCATCCCCATGTGAGCAATATGCTCTAAGAAGACTTTAGGTGAATGTTCTGTAATGTGTGGATCTTAATGTTAAAAAATAGCACTAACACTATGAACAGACACAAATGGCAAAAATGTTAGCACAAATTCGAGATTCTAAATGCTCAAGATTGCTAATACGATAAGCTTTGGAACACAATCCTTTGAAGAATTTGCATAGTAAGCCGAGCGCACATTCATTGGTAGAACTTTCCATAAAGCTATCGGAAGTAATACTTGTATGAGAATATGGCAATCATGGCTCTTTAATCTTGAAATCATGTGCTCATATTCCCGTACACATCGTGAAATGTTGGATGCAAAGCCATCAGGGACCTTCACTTGTTTTAAAAAAAATCATTGTACAAAACATCTTTCTCTTGATGACATTGAGAAGCATGCAGCTGGTAAATACTTCTTATTATGTAACGCCCCGATCCCACGAATACGGAGACGCTACAGTGACATATATACGCAGAGCGGAAATACTCTCACGTCTACATGCTAAGCCTCAGTACAGGGAATATATATAAGATACATAATAAGTCCAGCATAAATAAGTACAAGAATACCTGCAAAAAGGTTAGTGATCACAATAGATATAGAAAGAAGGATAAATAAGATAACAAAAATAAATCACAAAGATACATATGAATTGGAAAGGGTGACGGTCTCAAAATAATCTAGAAAAATATCTGGTCCAGTGATATCTCAAATCTCCAACCTAGGCACGCAAACTCAGGGTCGGCAGAAAGCGACCTAGTGAGTGATAAAATGAAGGAAGCAGTAATATGTACTACAGTAATACAAACACGATAATAATATATAATACATGTTTATGTATCAATGATACCATATAATAGGAATTTAAGAATCAGTAGAAATATAAAAATGTCATATTTTAATACCATCACTACCTAGTATGTTATCATCTGGTCATGTCGATAGTAGTATCCAGTTTTATATAATGAATAATGTTGTATAGTGGTGAGGTGATAGAAATAAACATGCAGATGTACAGCATGCAATATAATCATACTACTGTGTTGTGCATATACAATTATGATGTCTGTAAGGTGTACATAAAGTGAATTATATACAATGCAGAGTATATGTATCAATGAATAGTGTGTTACCACATGGAGTGTAACAAATATAAGAAAGTGTAACAAGGTATACATGTGACATGATAGTAGATAAATATCAGGAATATTAACAAGTATAAAGGGATAATACTTTACATGTGTCGAGCATGTCATGTGATTTATACAATAATAAGAATCAGTATCGTCTGATATTTTAATCAATCTCCTCCAGTGTCCCATACCACTGGTAGTTCATATCGGAACCCGCACTCCTGAGAACCCATCCAAACATGGCATTCGGGTACCATGATCCGAACGAGAGAGTGGCCAAATAACAAGTGTTTCCGACGTCACTATTGTTTATACCATTTTATTTTGTTAATTGGAAACCCAATGGTCAAGAAGCTCTTATCGAGTAGGTGTATCATGTGCATACTCGGAATCACAGCCTTAAACAAATCCCTGGTTGCTGAGACCAGGGCTACCCGCTAGGACAAGAGTAAGAAACAAGAAGCTCAAAGAGCTATATACAATACAAGCGGTAGCCAGCACTACCACGTCCCCTGCAGTGAGACTAACAATGGATCTAGACATCCACCTGACAAGACCTAGCCAACCGTCAAGTCTCCCCCATCCCCAATTATATTATTATATTTAAAGTACACAGCGTAGTAAGAAACAAATACAGTGCATGGTATATGTTACATGATAACAGGACATGAGCTATGTTGATAGCATAAAACAAGATAACGAGAAACAGGAAACAATAGATGTGAGATTCTAGAGGTGGCCCCCGTTGCTTGAATCTACGTGGCACTTAGTTCCACACATCGCATATCAACAGCTCACGTATCCAGTAATGGGATACATTCATGTCCAGTAACAATATATATCAATATCAGTAATGAGAAACAGTCATGTAACAAGAATGCAGGAATATCCATGAGCAATAATTCATATAATATATACAGTGATCTATGCAACAGGAATACAGAAACAATCAATGCATGTATACCAGTGAATCTATAGAACAATGGTATAAACATGAAATAATAGCGTACATAATATCCGTGTAACGGTATCCAGTGTAATAGCGTATCCGTGTATCAGTGATTTAGGGACATGCAATAATAGTGTCGTGTGTATCAGTATCTGTGTAACAGTGATACTTGTACATGGAATAACAGGATCTAGTGTAACATGTATATACATAAAATATAATGTCCCATGTACGAGAATGTTCGGGTAACGAATACAGGTACATGTAGTAACGGTGTCCAGTGTGAGTTAAGTAACGGTGATCATACTATATAATCGAGTACTAGATATCCCTATTTGTAACAAATAACGATTACAAGATTATTATCAATTTATTAGCTCATTTACTTAGTAAAATTATTAACTTATGAATCTAGTATTTAGACAAGTCATCTATATTTTATAATAAATCAATAAATAAAATAAATGATTATTATGTTATTGATTATGTTTAGAATAACCATGAATATTCTATATACAATGATATTCTGATAATGATAATTTATTAAGTAATATTTACAGTGATTAACTGATAAACATGACTTATTTAATAAACCAATCAACTAATTTAATAAAACATGATAAGTTATAAAATAAAAACACTCACTAATTGGCCATGGAAGGTAGTTCTCTTCCCACGATCGCAATGATTCCAGAAGCGTCCAAATCGGACTCTGGATGCTCCAGATATAGCCCGAACACTAAAATCAATAAAATATGTTAAATATGTGATCAGTCACATATATTGCATCATTGTCACATTACCATACTTTTTATCTAATAAATTCTATTAATAAGTCTTATTCTTTTTTGTTAAATGTAGGCCCATTGCTAAAAGAAAGGAAAGAGAAACAAGCCCAAATGCCCATCAAATTCTGATTTAATTCAGAATAAATTCGAAATCAAGGAATCAGGGCAAATCTTGGCATATCAGAGAGGTTGAAAACCGGTTGAAATGTATCCTCCCAAATCAAGCAGTTGAAGCCAACAATCAAAGACTGTTTCGTCAAATCCTGGAGTTGAAACGAGAAAACCAGCAGAAGATATGGGCGAATCAACAAACCGGGGAGTCCCACCATTTGGGTGTGGCCACCTGGCCACACCAGGGCTGCGGAAACGCGGCCCAAGCCGCGTTTTCGCGGCTTTGTTATGGTTGTTGGGGGAGCGTTTGCTCCCCCAATCTTTCTACAACCCTCCCCTCTGGTTTTTCCCTATAAATACCATTTCCAATAGAGAAGAAAGCAGCGAAGACTAGGATTAGAATTTTTGTTTATTCTTTAAGCATTTAGGATCTTTGTTAGATAGTGTAAAAGTTGTATCTTTGTTTTGCAATTTGTAGTTCAGTACAAACACCAGTAAGAGAGAAGAATTGAGTGATTGTATTCTGAAGATTGAAGTGACATCAATATAAGGATCAAGCTACCTTTTCTTCCACTCCATTTTACGGTATGTCTTGCATTATTTACTTGCATTGTTCTTTATCTTCCATGAGTAGCTAAATCGATTTTCTGGGCTCACTATTACTCCTCTCTCTGATTCCTCTTCTTTTTGAATGGTTTTCATGAAAAAGACACAATGAATCATTTGAATGCCTAAACTAAAGTCTTTCTTCTTTGAAAGTGTTCTTGAAGGCACATGAGGATGGGTTTGGATTTTTTAAACTTCTACTTCTTTTAAAAAATATCTCTTGAACTTGTTTTTATCTCATACTTGAACTTCTTGATGATTTAACATTCAATTCAAGACGATTTGTTAAAGAAAAGAATTAACTTTTTCAAACATCTTATGTGCTTTGCTTAAAGCTCTCTAAAATCAATCTTAAGTTTTTGGCCTATGATCAAGTTGAGGCACTAATGATTTCAATAGAAGAACATATCATTGAGTAGTGAGATAGTGAGCCTAGATTTTCTTCTTTATTAAGAACAACAAATCACTTTACAAACTTTATACAAAATTCACCTTTTCCAGAGCCTTCTCTAAATTTATAACTTTTCTTTTAATCATCTCCCTTCTCTCCATTTTCTTTTTCAACTTAAAAAACGAGCACAAATTCTTTGTTACTAAACAAACCGCCGAAAAGCTTTCATCGCATTCCTCCTCGTGGACACGACCCGTTAGCCCAAGGCTACACGGTAAATCCTTGCTCTTTTTGATTGAGGTTAGAACCTGCACACAAATACAGAATTTCAGAACTTTTAAAACAGTAGTGCAAGGTTCTCAATTCTACCGCAATAGAAGTGGCTATGCGGATCGTGATCCACAAGGAGGGACTAGCGATAGAAGCTTTTAAGTAAGTTCTCTTTTATGTTACAAAGTATGGTTTAAGTTCTTCTTTTAGTTCTTAAAAAGAAAAGTGAAAAAGAGTTAAAGTTAAATTAGGAAGAAGATGGTAGATTAAGAAGGTGGAGAAAAATAGAAAATAGACATATACAAAGAAATCGAAATGAGTGATGAAAGAGTTGGGTGTTGTTGGTATTGGTGATCTAAACTAAAGAAATAAAAGAAAGAAAAGATTAAAGAAATACTTACCTCCTCTGATTGATGACTTACCTGGAACCCTTGCATGTTTTACCTTGCTTCGGAGGCATTCAACGCATAAAACATAAGATCGAGCTCAGTCCCCATTCGCATTACATCATCAAGATGAACAAGAATGAAATGATTGTTTGGTGGGAGAAAGATCCTCGTAAAATTTTCTTGAATCAAATGAAAGATTACAATGGATTAATACTCCGACTACAAGGGAGGGAAGATGTTCACAATTGAATCTCCCCTGTTTAGTGCTGGGTTCTTTGTGTGGCGATGAAAAGTGAACCTTATTTTCCATTGATCGGGTGAACGTCAGGACCTCTTGGGAATCCTCTCTTTGGATAGCAGACGGAGTAACACAGCTCCTGTCGACCAGGAATCTCAAAGAAATTATAGGCAAAGATTAACTTGTACGCAGCAAGTTGTTCGAAGAGTTGAACTCTCTCTTTCTTTTCAGTGGAGGTCTTGGTGCTTCTACAGCTCACAAGCGAAATTTTCTACCAAGAGTTATCTGATCGACCTGAAAAGTCACCTAGAGGGGGGGTGAATAGGTGACAATGCTAATCTATGAACTAAATGCGGAATTTAAAAACTTAATGCAATGAGCACTCAAGTGTGATCAACAAATGATGCACACACAACCAAGCCAAGCAAAAATGAATGCACAATATGAATAGTTGTAAGGCACAAAGTAAAGAGAGAGATAGAGAGAGTCAATGGATCAAGCGCAAACAACAAGATGTGTTTCGAGGTTCGAGCACCCAGCTCTACATCCCCGCCTTCGACACACGAAGGATTTCTAATCCACTAGCAAGTCCACAAAGAACTCTCACAAGGAGTACCCAACTCCTCTCTTTACAACCACAACCTCCTCCTTGAGGCAAGCTCCAATCCAACAAACAATCACTCACAACTTGAGGGATTAGCACAAAGCAAACAAGGATCACCTCACAACTTGAGGGATACAACCCAGGCACAAAGCCAAACAAAGATTGGGTTTTTAACTTGGTGGTTCAACAAGCAACCACAAACAATTTCTTCTCCCACACAACAATCCTATAGAATGAGATAGTAGATTTTAGCTCAAGTGTGGAGAAAACCAATGGGATGGAAATCAAAATCACAAAGAAAAATCCTTGGGAAAAACTGAAACCAAGATAGAGAAGTTCAATCAAAATCTTTTCTCAAAAGCCTTTCTTTGATTTTCCAAACCCTAGCAAAAACACCAAAATGATTGTTCAATTCAAGTCCAAAAACTTCTTTTGATTGCTTTGAAAACACCAGAGAGTAGGGAAAAATTCGCACAAAAAATCTTAGAGAAAAACTCTTGCAAATGGGGTATTTATAGGCAAATCTGGAAACTAGCTGTTGGCTGTAATTTTTGCCAGAATTACCCTGACGGTCGACCGCCGGTCGACCGCCCAACGGTCAATTTTTGACCGTTGGCGCTAGCGGTCGACCGCCCGGTCGACCCAACCAAACAGAGAGCAAACCTGCTCTCAGTCGGTCGACCGGCCGTCGACCGTCTCAGGGACTCCAGACGTGCACAGATCTGTGCACGTCCGGTCGACCGGCCCGGTCGACCGGACTTCAGCCAAGTCGACTAACAACCTGGTTTAGTCGACTGGTTGAGTCCTGGACCTGAAAACTGGGTTAGAAACATATTTAAAAATTCTTTTATCATTTCTAAAAATCACCAAAAATAGTTTTATCATTTTGCATTGATATATAAACATGTGGTAAAAAGTTTAGCTTAAATATCAATCAATATGAACTATTTTTGTGTCTTATCATTTTACCAAAACCAAAACTGTATTTTCCAAAACTTGGATTTTTGAATAGAAAATACATTTTGTCCAAATCTCTTCCAAATACAAAAACATGATATTTAAACACTTTGAAGCATGATGTATATAGATATAATCCTATATACATGAAACATATACATATCATAGTTTTTGTCCTTAATTCTAAAATTAAGTTTTGTTAAAACACAAAACCTAAAACACATGAAATAGGTATATCAAAGTAAGTTTGTCTAAGAGTTGAAGCATGCATGTATATAGAACAAATCTAATATACATTAAACCATGTAAACTTGTTTTGATATAATATCTATTCATGCAAACCAAGATCGGTTAAACCAAAAATCGAAAACCAAAACATGATACGTGTGTTGTGAACTTGAGCTTATCATACTATTCTAATCTTTACAATAAGGATCTAAACCAAAACTAAACTATGGTACCGATGTCTTCTTGTAGAGCGCAATCTCCAAGCCGACTCGATCAAAACTCTTTGATCCACCGAGCAAGTGCTATATATGATCTTTGACACTTGGGCTCTTGAATCAACATGTGGGTAGCTTCCAAATCATCTTGTTGAAGCTAATCACCTACTAATAACTTGACTAATGATCTGAAACTAAAATCACAAGATTATTAGTACACATAACTACATGAGTTAATCATCATCAAAACTAGAGTGGAAGGCCTTTGGGCCAACAATCTCCCCCTTTTGATGATGACAAAACTCATGGAGTTATATATGCAGGATTAAAGTTAAGCTTCAAAGAAGCTCCCCTTAACTCATGCATAGGATAAACAACTAATAAATGGCTCTAGATACCAATGAAATTATAAAAACAAATAAACATGTTCTAGATACCAATTATCAAAAACAATTAAACATGCTCTTGATACCAATTATTAGCAAAAGCAAATAAACATGCTCTTGATACCAATGAAAATCTTTAAAAAATAAACATGCTCTTGATACCAATTAAACTAAACATAAACATGCTCTTGATACCAATTATACACAATATATGCAAAACAAAACTAATGATCTCTTATACAAGCTCTTGATACCAAAACTAAGCAAACTAAACATGTTCTTTAAATAATGCTTTGGATATCAAATTGAACTTAATAAAAACATTAAAAACATAAAACATGCATATGTAAACATGCATATAAACTCAAATTCTTCTCCCCCTTTTTGTCAATCATCAACAAAGGGGTAAAAAAAAATCAAAACTAATGAAAACATATTCTTTTATATTCAAAAACAAGGGATGTTCTCCCCTTTTTGACTAAACACAAATATGATACCAATTAGAATAAAAAGTGTCAAGGAAGTGCATATTGATACCAATTAAAAATGAAACTATACCAATTGAAAAACAAAATACCAATTGATAAGTAAACAATCATCATATCAATTGAAAATAAACAATCTTTGATATCAAACATAACAAATTTTGAATTTTTAAACATAAATGTTGATACCAATTGAAAATTAAATCTAGATCATTGAAATCATTGCCAATTGAAATTTTTTTTTTTTTCTATCATAAAGTAAGGGAGTGGAATACTAAGTACCAATTGAAAGAAACAATACAAAATTTTCTCCCCCTTATGAAATACCAATAAAAACTATGATAAGGCTCGAGTTAAGATACCAATTGAAAACTAAATCAATTGAAACAAGGTTGAATCTCAAGCTTATCATCATAAACAAGATTTGTGCTTAAAGATATAGGGATATAGTAAGTACAAATAAAATATATATATGTATGAAAAGTAGATACCAATGGAATTGATATTCTTTGAAATGAAATCATACATACACACAAATATATGAGTATACAAGAAATGTCAAGATTGATACCAATTGAAAGAATTCAATGATACCAATTGAAACAACAATAAAATCAAGTGTATATCTCATAATCCTATACCTCCCAATCATGGTTCAAGTCTCAAATGGTTTTCATTTTAAAGTAAACATGAACATGATCTCCCATCCAACCACCCTTAGATGGTAGGGGTTTTCAAAAATAGATTTGCAAATATAGTATGTTTGAAAATCTCTACCAAGGAAGAATATCACAACTAGTTATATGAATTAACTAGTACGAGATTCTTCAAACAAGGAATAACAAAAATATTTTTCATGAAGACACATGTAAACCACATGGCACTAAAACACTCAAAATCCATATAGTACAATTTGTACTCATGAAAACTAAGTCATGAGAAAACATTAAATAAGGTGAGTGTACAAGTGTTGTGAGAAACATATCATCATGAAAATGGTCAATCAAGCTCAATATTTGAAAACATAAAATTCATCTCAGATTTGAAATCACCAATTGAAATCATCTAAAAAAGAAGTAAAATTCATCATAAATGTGAAATCACCTAGCAAACATGAAGTTCATCTAAACGAATTTAAACTTCAAGGCATATGTATGTCATGTACAAGCTAAAGTATACATACATATCCTAAACACAATAAGTCCACAAAAGTATATGCATGAAGGCACGTGGCTCAAGGATGTATATGTATAATCAATAGTTTGGACAAGATGGACATATACATGAAGTTAAAACAAAACATGTAAAATGATGAATACAAGTCAAATGCAAGAATCATCAAAACTAGACTATACTAGTACATCAAATGAATACAAATGAGCGTTCAAGCACAAACATATATAAAGGTCTATTTGTAGCTCACTCGTTGTACAAGTATAATCCTAGTTTTAATGAAAACTATCATTCAAGTAAGTAGTCAAAACATGAAGCGTAAAACGCGTCAACAATCAATATGATCATAATAATCAAAAATATGAATTATTAAAACAAAAAGTCATAGTCAACTATATGATTAGCATGACAAAGACATGTGCATTAGAACTATGATCAACATGATAGCCAACATAAAGAGAACACAAATATGGGTCCATAGTAAACATGGGTGTCTCAACCACTAATCATGTAAAGCATAAGTCTAATAACATGGCAAATATCATACTAAAACATGAGTCATTGATTGGTAGTGAAAAGTGCATTTTTATCATAACATTTACCATCACATTTTCATATTTATTCATTAATTCTGCACATTTATTAATATTTGTGATTTATTGTGTGCAGGCCTCGAAATAATAAAAGAAAGAATTAAAGCTTAAAAAGAGCCCAAAAGCCCACATTTGAAGCCCAAGTACAAAGTGCAAATATCAATTGTCAAAGTGCAAATACACAAGGGCTAAAGTTGCAAATACAAAGAAGAGGGAAGGATAGACTTCTATTCACCCTAAATGCTTGCAGGATGAAGATAAAGATACAAGAAGCTTCATTTTATCCCTAATCCTATTCAAAGTTGGATTAAATTGAATACAAAGGAGGAAAGGATTAATATTCATCTCCTATTCAAGTTCAAATTCAGGAGATAAAGTCCTAAAAGATGAAGGGGGATAAAGCTAATCCTAAAGATAAAAGGAGAAGAGTTTAAAGATAAATTCGGATTCAGACTGTATATGTTTAGTATTCAGATCATAACTTTTGCTACAGATATGCAAATCCAATGATTCAAAATGCTCCAGAAAGAAGACTTGAAGACCTACAACTCTTATGTTGATCAAAGTTTCCAATTCAGTCCGTAGATAAGCTAATTTCGGCGATCAACATGATAATAAGTTGCAGGACAGATTTGATTTGAACTTCTATGGATAAGTGCCACAAGTCTGGAGATAAGATTTTTTGGGAGAGTTGTACCAGGACTCTACATCTTCCAACTCCTATAAATACCCCTGCAGATGCAAAACAGAGAGCGTCCAGAGCCAAGGGCCAAAAGCTAGGGTTTTTAGTTTTTTTTCTTCTTTCTTCTAGGTTAGATTTTATGTTCGTTTTTCTTTTGTAAATTCTGTAACTGAGAGTGGAGGAAGCTTTCATGAAGGAAGGAGTCCATGCTTGTACTGAGGTGACAGCGGTGTAAGCCAACTCTTCTTCTATTGTTAATGAAATCTGCTTGAGGTTTGTTTTTTTTTATTATTCTTGTTTTATTTCTTCGTGTTTTATTCTTGTATTTCTCTGTTCCTGTTTTCTTCCATTGTTTTTCTCTAATGCCTTGTGAACAATGAGACCCAATGCATTGAGACTGCCTAGCCAAAGAAGAACCCTTGATGGCTTATGGCGACGAACATCCTATACGCCATACTTGCAAGTCTTCCAAGAAAAGGTAAATCATCGCACGGATCAAAGGTAAGCAGGCTGAAGAGGTTTGTACGTGTTATAAGTTTTTCTTTCTTTCCTTCTCTAGTTTAGATCACCATCCACATCTTTCCATATTCTTTCCCACAACTCATTGTAAATACCACTTTTCATTGTAAATATCATTGTGACTAACAAATAATTAAAAAAGATAAATTTTTAGGGATAACTTACAAACGCTTCCATCGCTAGTCCCTCCCTGAGGATCACGACCCGCATAGCCTTTGCTACAGCGGATTAGTATTGAGCACCTCGCACACCTTAATTCTCAGATCTAATATTCGTATTTTGTGTGCAGGAAAACTCAACCAACAAATTGGCGCCGTTGCCGGGGAGGGACGGTAAGTTATTCTCTAATAAAAAAATATTTTTATTAACTAATTCTTTTATTCTTTTCTGTTTGCAGGTTTGGAGAACAGGAAACAGAAACATAGCAGCAGCAGTGGACATATAGCTATCCTGTGCCTCTGCCCTCGAAGGCAGAACACAGGAAGCTACTGTTTTGCCGCAGATCTGCGGCCAGAGCCGCAATTCTGTAGCAACAGTAGAGAACTACTGATCCTAATTTCTGCAGGTTGCTGCAAAGTTCGAATACTGTTTACTGCTCCGTTGATTTTGTTCTGTGATAACCCTGCTTACTGCTAATTAATTCAACAGTAAAAAGTTTGTTGTTAATGATAAAAATTGATTAGACGTTTGCATATTAGGCACGTGTCTTTTCAATTTATTTATTTTTATTGTTGAGGAGTGCTGGCGACAAGGTACGTTTGCATAGCATATAGATTAGGAAACACTCTTGGTTGTTTACTGCTTTCTTGAGTGATTACTTTTCTACAGCTTTACACGTACACTAATTCATCTTAAGGGCATAACCCATAAATAAGATAAGGTGGGGATTTCATCACCCTTCCTTAACCCAAAAATCATATCCAAAGCACACACTAACCCAAGCCTAACTTAAAAATTAGTAGACGTTGGCCCTAGGGACATCTCGGACTCAATTAGGAGATTATCCTAAGGGGGAACAGTGCTGGAATTTGACTCTTGCCAAATCAGTGTCTAGGAAGGGGATTGAGGGCCGAAAGCCCGAAGATTGGTGGTTATTTAATTAAGGAACGTCTTTGACGAAAAACCTCCCACCACTCTTGCCCTGACCTGGCTGATTAACTTGTGGTCAAAGTCTGCACCCTACCTCCCGTGGACAGTCTAACCAGTTAGGAGTCGTCTAGGTCATAGGTCTACCCTAACTTAGGTTAGAATTTTTTCTTTTTTGTTTGTTTTTTTCTTTTGTTTGCTTTGTGTGATATGGCCTATAACAATAATTTTTTCAATTTTAATGAGGATCCATATTATACACCAACCTTTTTTTCGGATATTACCAACCCGGCATATCATAACTCTAACCAACCTAGTGTGCCAGATTGGTCTTATCCGAATCATTACATGCCCCAGTCCCAATACTATGAACAAGATTGGAATAATCATCACTACTCTTCACAGAGTCAATGGGGATTCAACACCCCTGAGCCATATGGTCAACCACCTGTTCAACCATTATCTTCATATACGTCTTTTCCCACATCACCAAGGTTTCAGTCCTCCATTGATCTATTCGATGGGTTAGAAGAAAAGTGGATCGGTTGCAAGATACAATGAATGATCAAATTTCTAGACTTTCAAACATTCTTGAGCATCTTGATAGGAACCAAGAATCATTCTGTTTAGAAGACCTTGATCAAAATTTAATTTCATCACATCAATATGAACTTGCTCAATCCCAATCCTTGGACAAATTGGCTAGTTTTAATTTCAATGAGATTGAATTAGATTATGAATGTGAACCCGATCCCCAACTTTGCGATTCAGTTTCCATCTTCGAATCTATGTTGACTCCAGTATCCTTACCCAATTTGGACCAATTTTCTGAGCCAACATTTATTCCCGTACCCATAGATCATGAAATTGAATCACCCATTTTTGATGATCACCATATTGAACTTGACCAATTTCATACTTGTGAAAGCCCTATTGACAAATTGGCAAGTTCTCATTTTTATGAGGTTGAACCCAATGAGATATGTGACCTAGATTCCCAAATCTGTGATCAAGTTCAAATTCTCGAATCATTATTGACTCCTGTTTTGTTATCTGACTTAGATAATCTTTTAGAGTCAGTTTTGATTCCCACACCTATCATTCCTAAACTTGAATCACCAATATTGAGTCACATTCCATTGTGGGAAGATGATTGTGGACTTGATTTTCCATTTCTTGACTTAGACCTGTTGGCCAAAGACCTTTCACTCTAGTTTTTGATGATGATTAACTCATGTAGTTATGTGTACTAATTATCTTGTGATTTTAGTTTCAGTTTATTAATCAAGATATTAGTTGGTGTTTAGCTTCAACAAGATGAATTGGAAGCTTGCACATGTTGATTCAAGAGCCCGCGCATCAAAGATCATACATTGCACTTGCTCGGTGAATCAAGAGTTTTTGGATCGAGCCTACTTGGAGATTGCGCTCTAGCTTGGAGATTGCGCTCTACAAGAAGACTTAGGTATCCATAGTTTTAGTTTGGGTTTAGAACCTAATTGTAAAGATTAGAATAGTATGATAATGCTCAAGTTCACAACACACACGTTTCATGTTTTGAATATTGGTTTTTGGTTTTTTCGGTTTTAGGTTTAACCGATCTTGGTTTTCATGAATAGATTTTTTATCAAAACAAGTTTACATGGTTTATGTATATTAGATTTGTTCTATATACATGCATGCTTCAATTGTTTAGACAAACTTTGTTTGATAATCTATTCCATGTGTTTTATGTTTTGGTATTTACAACAAAACATATTTTTGGACTTAATGACAAAAATCATGATATATATATGTTTCTTGTATATTGAATTTCTATTCATATACAATATACTTCAAAGTGTTTAAATATCATATTTTTGTATCATGGATAAGTTTTAGACAATGTGTATTTTCTATTCAAAATACAAGGTTTTAGAAAATACGGTTTTTGGTTTTTGGCAAAATTTCTATGACACAAAAATAGTCAAATATGTTTGAAATTTGTGTAGGATTTTTAACACAAGTTTGTATTTCAATATAAAATGATAAAACTATTTTTGTGGAATTTTAGAGATTTTGTGGGATTTATTATAATATTTTTCCCCAGATTTCAGACCTGATTTTTGTCTGCCAGGCTTGGCCGGTCGACTGGTACGGTCGACCGCACCAAAGAAGCCAGTCGACCGTTCCGGTCGACCGACGTGCACGGATACGTGCACGCTGGCTGACTCTGTATCCGGTCGACCGAAGCGGTCGACCGACGGAGAGCTGTTGGCTCTCAGGAATTCTCGGTCGACCGAGGCGGTCGACCGGTAGCCACAACGGTTCAGAATTTGACCGTTGGGCGGTCGACCGGCCGGTCGACCGGCAGGGTAAATCTGGCAAATATTCTGTAAACGGCTAGTTTTCTAAATTGCCTATAAATACCCCATTTGAGAGAGTTTTTCTCTAAGAATTTTTGGGCTAAAATTTTCTATCTCTCTGGTGTTTTTGCTGCAAGAAAAATAGGTTTTTGGATTCAAAGTGAACAATCTTTTGTGTTTTTGATTAGGGTTTGAAAAACCAAAGAAAAGGGATTTTGGGAAAAGCTTTTGTTTGAACTTCTATATCTTGATTTCATTTGTTTCCCAAAGGTTTTTCTTTGAGTTGCTGGTTTCATATCCCTTGGTTTTCTCCACACTTGAGCTAAAAATCTACTATCTATATCTATAGGTTATTTGTGTGGAAGAAGAAGTTGTTTGTGATTGTTGTTGTGACCACCAAGTTGTAACCCAATCTTTTCTTAGCTTTGTGCTTTGGGTTGTATCCCTCTAGTTGAGAGGTGATCCTTGTATTGGTTGGTGATTGGGAGTTTGTTGTATTGGTTTGTATATTTGCCTCAAGGAGGAGGTTTTGATTGTTGGAGTTTGCCTCAGGGAGGAGGTTGTAAAGAGAGGAGTGTTGGGTACTCCTTGTAAAGGGTCCTAGGTGGACGAGCTAGTAGAAATCCTTCGTGTGTCGAAGGCGGGGATGTAGAGCTGGGTGCTCGAACCTCGATAACATATCTTTGGTTTGCGCTTGACTCATTGGCTCTCTCTACTCTCTCTTTACTTTGTGCCTTGCATTTATTTACATTGCTCATTCATATTTGCTTGGCTTGGTTGTGTGCATCACTTGTTGATAGCACTTGAGTGTAATTTGCAATTAATTATTAAATTCCGCATTTAGTTCATAGATTAGCATTGTCACCTATTCACCCCCTCTCTAGGTGATTTTTCAATTGGTATCAGAGCTAGTGCTCCTGATATTTAGGTTTAACCACTTAGGAGTGATCTTGGATTGCTAATCTTCTTTGCATTTTATTTGCACTCATACTAGTTTGCTCTCATGGCTAGCCCTCCTATGTTTGACCATACTAGACTTGACTCTTGGAAAGTTAACATGACTAGATATTTAAAAACACTAGGTCATCTAGTTTATCAAGCCATTACCATAGAATCCCTCCCAAATAGTAGCAAGCATAAGAAGGCCAATGCATTAGCCCTTAGGACACTTCTAGCATCTCTAAATGAACATCTTTTACCTATTTTTGATTTCTATGATTCGGCTTTTGCAGTTTGGAGCATCTTAACGTCTCCCGAGCTTCCAAGGATCATCAACAATTTGAGGAGATCCAAGAGAGACATGTCCAAAGATAAATGCTTCATGGTCCAAGGGAAAGACTCCCTTGAGGTACACTCGGATTCCCCTCTTGATGATAGCTCTAATTCTTATTGCCATGGTTGTTTTGAGGTTCAAACTTTAAATATGGAACTTACTCAAAAGCTTGAAAAATTCTTAGAAAAACACAAACTTTTGAAAGAGAATAATCTTGTTTTGAAAAATGAATTAAAGGATTTATGTTCTAATTTTGAAGTGATTTTGCAAGAAAAAGAAGAGATCACTAGTGAACGTGACTCACTACAATCTCAACTTGAACTTGCACTTTAAGAGATTGAAGATTTGAAAAACAAAAATGGTTTTGATGATGTTGTAGAACACAATGAGGTTTTGTCTTCTAGATTGGATCTTGTTTTCAAAGAAAATCTTACTTTGAAAAATAAAATTGATTCAATTACAAAAGAATTGGATTTGGTTTTGATTAAAAATAAATCTTTACAAAATGAGATTGATATTCATGTTTGTCATGCTAGTGTAGCTTCTACTTCTTGCACTCCTATAGCATGTTCCACTTTGTCTTCTAGCATAGAAAATGATATAAACAATTTGAAGAAAAGTGTTGATTGTTTGGGCTCCACTTTGAGCCATTGTGCCATGAATCACACACGATTGGAAACCTTGGTTCGCAAGAAAGAAGTTCCAACCTTGCATGCACACCCATCTATGCATACACTTGCTTCTCATGATCACCATCATCATATGTATGCTCATGTGTACACATGTACACATTGTGGTCGAAAAGGCCATCTTGCTAGATTTTGTTATGATCTTTTACATGTTAAAAATTTAGCAATTAATTTTGTTTGGGTTAGAAAAGATGCTAACCCCCGTGGACCCACAAGAAAATGGGTACCAAGATCCACCTCTTTGATGTTTGGTGTAGGTGGAGGCTCTCGCATCACGTGAGAGATTTGGTGCCTTGAGGTGGATGCGTTCTAAGCTTAAAAGAGAATTATTTGGATGCTTCACACTCAAGGGAACTTGGTGGAGAGGACCACCATTGGTTTGGAGAACTAGAGAAGAACCTTCATTACTTTTGGTATCATTCTCTAACTCCCACTTATTTGCATGCTTTTCATGTTCATCCTTTTGTAGCATGTTATGTTTTATTGTTCATTATGCTTGTGCTATGCTCATTAGACTAATGTTATACATGTTTAGTTCCTTGAGCACCCATGCTTTATATGGATCTTATCTTTGTGTTCTCACCTTGTTCAGTACTATCATGTATGCCCTAGATCTAATGTACATGCATATACATAATGATCATTTGGATGTTTACGATTCTATGATTTTTGTTTTAATAATTCATGTGTTGTTTAGTATGTTTATTGCCATGATTAGTAGAACATGTGGATTTGAATTATGATCAATTTTTGTCTATCATGACATTATTATGACTTGTTTTGTGATTTGTGATTTGAATATATGTTTAGAAGTTAGTTTTCATTAAAACTAGGATTCATACTTGTACATAGAATGGGCTACAAGTAAACCTTTGTAATACTTGTGCTTGAATGCCTATTTGTATCCATTAGATGTGCTAGTATAGTCTAGTTTTGATGATTCGTACATTCTAACTTGTATTCCCCATTTTGGAAATGTTTTATGATATTGAGTTTTAACTTCATGTATATGTCTATCTTGTCTTAACTATTGAGTATACATGTACATCCTTGAGCCACGTGCCTTCATGCACATACTTTTGTGGACTCATTGTGTTTAGGATATGTATGTATACTTTAGTTTGTACATGACATACATATGCCTTGAAGTTTAAATCATGTTTTGATGATTTTCATGTTTGCTAGATGATTTCACATTCATGATGAACCCCACATTTTTTTTGATAATTTCAATTGGGATCATATTTGTTTTCAATGCCCCTCTTACTTTAAATTGGTAATTGGTAGGCATTTCTTAAATGTTTTTATGATCACTTTCTGTTGATATCATAATGCACTTCTTTGACATTTTTTTTTAATTGGTATCATTTTTGGTTTCACCCCTTGAAGTAGTTTGTTTATTCTTTGTTTCATATATTTAGGGGGAGAAGAATTCATATCTATTTGTTTTACCCCTTTGTTGATGATTGACAAAAAGGGGGAGAAGATTTATTGGAGTTGATATGCATGAGTTTTCAGTTTCATGTTCATTTCATCTCCATTGGTATTGGTATCAAGAGCATTATGAGTTTTGTTTTTATTAGTATCCATTGGTATCAAGAGCATGTTTTGGTAATTTAGTTGTTTTGTTTTAATTGGAATCAATAGCATGTTTCATATGCATATTCATTTTATGTCAAGAACCTTGTTTATATGCATCTTATTGTTTGTTTATTCCTATGCATGAGTTAAGGGGGAGCTTCTTTGAAGCTTTACTTTAATCCATGCATATATAACTCCATGAGTTTTGTCATCATCAAAAAGGGGGAGATTGTTGGCCCAAAGGCCTTTCACTCTAGTTTTGATGATGATTAACTCATGTAGTTATGTGTACTAATTATCTTGTGATTTTAGTTTCAGTTTATTAATCAAGATATTAGTTGGTGTTTAGCTTCAACAAGATGAATTGGAAGCTTGCACATGTTGATTCAAGAGCCCGCGCATCAAAGATCATACATTGCACTTGCTCGGTGAATCAAGAGTTTTTGGATCGAGCCTACTTGGAGATTGCGCTCTAGCTTGGAGATTGCGCTCTACAAGAAGACTTAGGTATCCATAGTTTTAGTTTGGGTTTAGAACCTAATTGTAAAGATTAGAATAGTATGATAATGCTCAAGTTCACAACACACACGTTTCATGTTTTGAATATTGGTTTTTGGTTTTTCGGTTTTAGGTTTAACCGATCTTGGTTTTCATGAATAGATTTTTTATCAAAATAAGTTTACATGGTTTATGTATATTAGATTTGTTCTATATACATGCATGCTTCAATTGTTTAGACAAACTTTGTTTGATAATCTATTCCATGTGTTTTATGTTTGGTATTTACAACAAAACATATTTTTGGACTTAATGACAAAAATCATGATATATATATGTTTCTTGTATATTGAATTTCTATTCATATACAATATGCTTCAAAGTGTTTAAATATCATATTTTTGTATCATGGATAAGTTTTAGACAATGTGTATTTTCTATTCAAAATACAAGGTTTTAGAAAATACGGTTTTTGGTTTTTGGCAAAATTTCTATGACACAAAAATAGTCAAATATGTTTGAAATTTGTGTTAAGATTTTTAACACAAGTTTGTATTTCAATATAAAATGATAAAACTATTTTTGTGGAATTTTAGAGATTTTGTGGGATTTATTATAATATTTTTCCCCAGATTTCAGACCTGATTTTTGTCTGCCAGGCTTGGCCGGTCGACTGGTACGGTCGACCGCACCAAAGAAGCCAGTCGACCGTTCCGGTCGACCGACGTGCACGGATACGTGCACGCTGGTTGACTCTGTATCCGGTCGACCGAAGCGGTCGACCGACGGAGAGCTGTTGGCTCTCAGGAATTCTCGGTCGACCGAGGCGGTCGACCGGTAGCCACAACGGTTCAGAATTTGACCGTTGGGCGGTCGACCGGGCCGGTCGACCGGCAGGGTAAATCTGGCAAATATTCTGTAAACGGCTAGTTTTCTAAATTGCCTATAAATACCCCATTTGAGAGAGTTTTTCTCTAAGAATTTTTGGGCTAAAATTTTCTATCTCTCTGGTGTTTTTGCTGCAAGAAAAATAGGTTTTTGGATTCAAAGTGAACAATCTTTTGTGTTTTTTATTAGGGTTTGAAAAACCAAAGAAAAAGGATTTTGGGAAAAGCTTTTGTTTGAACTTCTATATCTTGATTTCATTTGTTTCCCAAAGGTTTTTCTTTGAGTTGCTGGTTTCATATCCCTTGGTTTTCTCCACACTTGAGCTAAAAATCTACTATCTATATCTATAGGTTATTTGTGTGGAAGAAGAAGTTGTTTGTGGTTGTTGTGACCACCAAGTTGTAACCCAATCTTTTCTTAGCTTTGTGCTTTGGGTTGTATCCCTCTAGTTGAGAGGTGATCCTTGTATTGGTTGGTGATTGGGAGTTTGTTGTATTGGTTTGTATATTTGCCTCAAGGAGGAGGTTGTGATTGTTGGAGTTTGCCTCAGGGAGGAGGTTGTAAAGAGAGGAGTGTTGGGTACTCCTTGTAAAGGGTCCTAGGTGGACGAGCTAGTGGAAATCCTTCGTGTGTCGAAGGCGGGGATGTAGAGCTGGGTGCTCGAACCTCGATAACATATCTTTGTGTTTGCGCTTGACTCATTGGCTCTCTCTACTCTCTCTTTACTTTGTGCCTTGCATTTATTTACATTGCTCATTCATATTTGCTTGGCTTGGTTGTGTGCATCACTTGTTGATAGCACTTGAGTGTAATTTGCAATTAATTATTAAATTCCGCATTTAGTTCATAGATTAGCATTGTCACCTATTCACCCCCCCCTCTAGGTGATTTTTTCAGGACCCACTTCTTGAACCATGCTCGACTCCTGAACCCTTACTTGATTTAAGTTACCTTCCTGAGTCGGTATTAGTTCCTGAACCTATCATTCTTGAGTCCAAGTTAACCATCCTACCAAGTCACATTCTTTTTTTGGACATAGTATAGACCATGACTCTGTGATGATTTTCCAGGACTGGTCATGTAAAGGGAGTAAGTTTCACGAGAGGATCTTCCATGATCCTATTCATTCTGGGGACTGTAAATATGTAAATAAAAAAGAGGTCAATAAAGGTAGGTCCCGTGAACTACCACGTTATCTTGTTTGGGCCGCATTTCGTGGACCAATTAGACCGCCACCGGAACCACCACCTTAAGGTAACTTCCGCCTTCCCTTGTTCTGTTTCATGCATATATGCATACATTCATACATTGAGGACAATGCATGAGATAAGTGTGGGGGTGAGCTTTACTAACATACTAACATAAAGTAGACACTAACAAAATTTGCTAATAAAAAAAAAAAATATAAAAAAAATGTTATAAAAAGGAAATATTTTGACTTATTTTTTTGAAAGAAATCTAAGTTAGTTTTAAGGATTAGGAAAATCGTGATTAGGATTTCTAAAAACTTGGTCAAAATAAATAAATTGTTTAAATTTTTAGGTATAGGAGAGAAATTGAATAAGTAATTAGTCTTGATTTTTACCTTAATGAAATATGCATACCAAATGCATATCTAGGATTCTAAGACAAAGACCTTGTGCCTCATAAAAAAAAAAGAAAAAAAAAATCACCAATTAAGCTGATACATGTGCCTCAAGAAGCATAAGTATTCATGCCTAAAGGTGAGTAAATAAAATAAAGTCCTTAGTTTTGGGGCCTAGTTCACTCGAATTTGAGTCCGCGGGGTGTTTTCTCACCTGGTGCCCTAAAGCCAACCGGTTTGGGAGTCATCGACTTTAAGTTCGTTACATGGGTGGATTAGAAAGCCTAAGAAAATTAAGAAAAATTACTTATATATGTATTAACACATCTAATAGTCAATTAGTTAGGTATGAGGGCCTCAAGAAGCCTTAATGCTTATACGAAAGAAAATTAGATGCGTTATACATATTAAATATATATATATATATATATATATATATATATATATATATATATATATATATATATATATATATATATATATAAAGAGGCATGAGAGTCCAAGTTAAGGAATTCCTAGTAAAAACATAAGGATGCATATGATTTTTGGGTAACGAAAAAGACTATATTAGAAATTCAATTTTAATTCTTACCTAAAATGGAAAACAATTAACTTTATTAAGACTAAGTTTAAAGAATGAATAAAAATGAGGATCCTAAAACTTATAGACTACTTAGTCTCTTCAATAATAATTCAAATATTTTCTTTTTATGGATTTTGTGGGTGCAATCCGCTGAAAACCCTCACGAGACAACACTCGTCCTCTAGGGTAACCTAGAGGTTTAACGGCTTGTTGCACATGCTAAGTGCAATCGTGATTCCTACGAAAGTGAGTTAGGTTAGATTAGTTTTTCTTTTCTTTTTCTTTTTCTTTGTTTTTACTCGAGGACGAGCAAAAAGATAAGTGTAGGGGTGTGATTGGTAGTGAAAAATGCATTTTTATCATCATATTTACCATCACATTTTCATATTTATTCATTTAATTCTGCACATTTATTAATATTTTGTAATTTATTGTGTGCAGGCCTCGAATTCTTATTTTTATAATAAATAAAGCTTAATGAAGCCAAAAGCCCACATTTGAAGCCCAGGTGTAAAAGTGCAAATATCAATTGTCAAAGTGCAAATACACAAAGGGCTGAAGTTGCAAATATCAAAGATGAGGGAAGGATAGACTTCTACCCAACCCTAAACTCTTGCAGATGAGAATGAAAAGAGTGCAGAGATAAGGAAATTCGTTTAAAAGAGAGTGGGAGAATTCAAAATCTAGGTAACTTGATTATCAAGTTATCTCGAAATCCCAAGATGAAGAGCCAGGATCACACTTCCAGAAGCAAACGCCCAGATGAACGGATCAGGAGAGGCCACGCGCCAAAGCGCGTGGCCAGAAGAGCCAGTTTTGCCGCAAAATTGCGGCAAAAACCAGGATTTTGCTGCAATTTAGATGAGATCAGTTTCCAGTTTTTGTGGGCAGGTTTATCCAGGACTCTTCGGCCTTCTGCACCTATAAAAACCCCCTGCAGTGCAACGTACAGAGCGTCCAGCGTCCAGCAAAGGGCCAAAAGCTAGGGTTTTTAGGTTTTTCTTTCTTCTAGGTTAGACTTTGTTTTCGTTTTTATTTTGTAAATTTTGTAACTGAGAGTGGAGGAAGCTTTCATGGAGGATGGAGTCTTCGCTTGTACTGAGGTGACAGCGGTATAAGCCCGCTTATCTTCCATTGTTAATGAAATCCATTTAAGGTTCGTTTTTGTTATTATTTTATGTTTTTCATCTCTTGTTTATTCTTGTGCTTCTATGTTCCTATTTTCTTTCTTCTATGTGTTTTCTAATGCCTTGTGAACAATGAGACCCAACTGCTTCGAGACTGCCTAGCCAACGAAGATCCCTTGATGGCTTATGGCGATGAACATCCTATACGCCATACTTGCAAGTCTTCCGAGAAAAGGTAAATCATCGCACGGATCAAAGGTAAGCAGGCTGAAGAGGTTCGTACGTGTTTTCTTTCTTTTCTTCCTTTAGTTTAGATCCACAACTTCTCCCAATTCTTTATTTGCCGACCCACTGTAAATACCACTTCCTTTCTAATTTAACTAATAAAAATAAAAACTTTAGAGAAACTTGCTTAACGCTTCCATCGCAGTCCCTCCTTGAGGATCACGACCCGCATAGCCTTGCTACCGCGGATTAGCATTGAGAACCTCGCACTATTATTTCTTAAATCTAAAATTGTTTATTTTCGTGTGCAGGAAATCTCAGTCAAAAAATAAGTCAAAATATTTCCTTTTTATAACATTTTTTTTTATATATTTTTTTATTAGCAAATTTTGTTAGTGTCTACTTTATGTTAGTATGTTAGTAAAGCCCACCCCCACACTTATCTCATGCATTGTCCTCAATGTATGAATGTATGCATATATGCATGAAACAGAACAAGGGAAGGCGGAAGTTACCTTAAGGTGGTGGTTCCGGTGGTGGTCTAATTGGTCCACGAAATGCGGCCCAAACAAGATAACGTGGTAGTTCACGGGACCTACCTTTATTGACCTCTTTTTTATTTACATATTTACAGTCCCCAGAATGAATAGGATCATGGAAGATCCTCTCGTGAAACTTACTCCCTTTACATGACCAGTCCTGGAAAATCATCACAGAGTCATGGTCTATACCTATGTCCAAAAAAAGAATGTGACTTGGTAGGCTGATTAACTTGTGGTCAAAGTCTGCACCCTACCTCCCGTGGACAGTCTAACCAGTTAGGAGTCGTCTAGGTCATAGGTCTACCCTAACTTAGGTTAGAATTTTTCTTTTTTTGTTTGTTTATTTGTTTGTTTTGTTTGTATTGGTGTGATATGGCATATAATAATAATTCCAATTTTAATCCATATTACACACCTAACTATTATTCGGATATTACCAACCCAGCATATCATAACTTTGACCAATCTAGTGTGCCGGAATGGTCTTATCCGAATGAATATAGCCCACACCCTCCATCTTATGACTATAATTTCCATAATAATTTCAACTCGTCACAGAGTTCATGGGGTTTCGAGTCCCCCAAGTCTAATGTCCAACCACCTTGTCCTCCGTATCCACCTTGTCCACAATATTCCCAAGATTCATACTCAGATCCACCCATTCAGAATAGAAATCCATCTATCTTGGAAATGATGAGTATGAATGAGTCCAAGCAACAATCACCATCAATCTTAGACATGATGATGCGTGAGTCCACCGACTCACAACTTCATCACGATTACCCTTCCTATTTTCAAGTCCAATCAGAACATGATGCACCTATCGACTATGAAAGGATGCTTAAGGCCATGACTCAGGCTAGATTAGCTCGAGATCATGATATAGATCTGATGGTTCAATCCTTACGTTCTCACCGTCCGGCTAATTCTGATATCGCTGACCATTCTTTAAGAGCCGACGAACCAAGTTGCTTTGGACAACAAGATTCTATTTCAGTGCCATCATTTGAACTTGCCGAAACTCCAATTCTTGATAATTTGGCAAGTTTTTCCTTTCCTGAAATAGAACTTGAGCATGAATATGATCATGATCTTCCACTCGATGATTCAATTTTATTTCCTGATTCAATAATGACTCCAGTGTCTCCACCTGATTTCACTTTTCCCGAGTCAACATTGGATCCTGTTCCAATTCATAATGAAATTGAATCACCCATTTCAAATGATCATATTGAACTTGACCAATTGTGCAATTTTGAAAATCCTATGGATAAATTGGCAAGTTCTTTTTATTACAATGAACCCAATGAGATATGTGACCTAGATTCTCAAATCTATGATCAAGTTTAAATTACTGAATCATTATTGACTCCTGTTCTGTTACCTGAATTAGGTAATATTTTAGAGTCAGTTTTGATTCCCACACCTATCATTCCTGAACTTGAATCACCAACATTGAGTCACATGTCATTGTGGGAAGATGATTGTGGACTTGAGCTTAAACTTATTGATTTGGACCCACTTCCTGAACTTAACCCGACTCCTGAGCCCTTACTTGATTTGAGCTTCTTCCCTGAGTCGGTATTCGTTCCAACACCTATAATGTCCAAGTCAATAATTCCATCTTTTCATACTCCATTTTGGGACAAGGAGGTTGACACAATTAACTCCGAAATTTATTATGAAATTTGAAAATTTGATGGGGGTGGAAATACTTAAAAATGATTATAAATATATTTTAGTGGGTTATGTAAGGAAAATTTCTGGTGGGTTCCACCAAATTATATGTTATCTTGATTGGGTAGCAACGCTTGGCCCAATTAGACCACCTCCGGAACCACCACCTTAAGGTAACTTCCGCCTTCCCTTGTTCTGTTTCATGCATATATGCATACATTCATACATTGAGGACAATGCATGAGATAAGTGTGGGGGTGGGTTTACTAACATACTAACATAGGTAGAAACTAACAAAATTTGCTAATAAAAAAAAATTTTAAAAAAAAAAATGTTATAAAAAGGAAATATTTTGACTTATTTTTTTGAAAGAAATCTAAGTTAGTTTTAAGGATTAGGAAAATCATGATTAGGATTTCTAAAAACTTGGTCAAAATAAATAAATTGTTTAAATTTTAGGTATAGGAGGAGAAATTGAATAAATAATTAGTCTTGATTTTTACCTTAATGAAATGTGCATACCTAATGCATATCTAGGATTCTAAGACAAAGACCTTTGTGCCTCATATATATTAAAAAAAAAATCACTAATTAAGCTGGATACATGTGCCTCAAGAAGCATAAGTATTCACGCCTAAAGGTGAGTGTAAAAAAAAATATAAAATAATAAAACCTTAGTTTCGTGGCCTAGTTCACTCGAATTTGAGTCCGCGGGGTGTTTTCTCACCTGGTGCCCTAAAGCCGACCGGTTTGGGAGTCACCGACTTTAAGTTCGCTACATGGGTGGATTAGAAAGCCTAAACTAAGAAAAATTACTTATATGTACTAACACATCTAATAATCAATTAGTTAGGTATTAGGGCCTCAAGAAGCCTTGATACTTACACGAAAGAATATTAGATGAGTTATACATATCAAAATATATATATATATATATATATATATATATATATATATATATATATATATATATATATATATATATATATATATATATATATATATATATATATATATATATATATATATTAATAAATAATAAAGAGGCATGAGAGTCCAAGTTAAGGAATTCCTAGTAAAAATATAAGGATGCATATGATTTTTGGTAACGAAAAAGACTATATTAGAAATTCAATTTTAATTCTTACCTAAAATGGAAAACAATTAACTTTATAAAGACTAAATTTGAAGAATGAATAAAAATGAGGATCCTAAAAACTTATAGACTACTTAGTCTCTTCAAATATAATTCAAATATTTTCTTTTTTATGGATTTTGTGGGTGCAATCCGCTGAAAACCCTCACGAGACAACACTCGTCCTCTAGGGTAACCTAGAGGTTTAACGGCTTGTTGCACATGCTAAGTGCAACCGTGATTCCTACGAAAGTGAGTTAGGTTAGATTAATTTTTCTTTTTCTTTGTTTTTACTCGAGGACGAGCAAAAAGATAAGTGTGGGGGTGTGATTGGTAGTGAAAAGTGCATTTTTATCATAACATTTACCATCACATTTTCATATTTATTCATTTAATTCTGCACATTTATTAATATTTTGTGATTTATTGTGTGCAGGCCTCGAAATAATAAAAAGAAAGAATTAAAGCTTAAAAGAGCCCAAAAGCCCACATTTGAAGCCCAAGTACAAAAGTACAAATATCAATTGTCAAAGTGCAAATACACAAGGGCTAAAGTTGCAAATACAAAGAAGAGGGAAGGATAGACTTCTATTCAACCCTAAATGCTTGCAGGATGAAGATAAAGATACAAGAAGCTTCATTTTATCCCTAATCCTATTCAAAGTTGGATTAAATTGAATACAAAGGAGGAAAGGATTAATATTCATCTCCTATTCAAGTTCAAATTCAGGAGATAAAGTCCTAAAAGATGAAGGTGATAAAGCTAATCCTAAAGATAAAAGGAGAAGAGTTTAAAGATAAATTCAGATTCAGACTGTACATGTTTAGTATTCAGATCATAACTTTTGCTACAGATATGCAAATCCAATGATTCAAAATGCTCCAGAAAGAAGACTTGAAGACCTACAACTCTTATGTTGATCAAAGTTTCCAATTCAGTCCTTAGATAAGCTAATTTTGGCGATCAACATGATAATAAGTTGCAGGACAGATTTGATTTGAACTTCTATGGATAAGTGCCACAAGTCTGGAGATAAGATTTTTTGGGAGAGTTGTACCAGGACTCTATATCTTCCAACTCCTATAAATACCCCTGCAGATGCAACACAGAGAGCGTCCAGAGCCAAGGGCCAAAAGCTAGGGTTTTTAGTTTTTTTTCTTCTTTCTTCTAGGTTAGATTTTATGTTCGTTTTCTTTTGTAAATTCTGTAACTGAGAGTGGAGGAAGCTTTCATGAAGGAAGGAGTCCATGCTTGTACTGAGGTGACAGCGGTGTAAGCCAACTCTTCTTCTATTGTTAATGAAATCTGCTTGAGGTTTGTTTTTTTTATTATTCTTGTTTTATTTCTTCGTGTTTTATTCTTGTATTTCTCTGTTCCTGTTTTCTTCCATTGTTTTTCTCTAATGCCTTGTGAACAATGAGACCCAATTGCATTGAGACTGCCTAGCCAAAGAAGAACCCTTGATGGCTTATGGCGACGAACATCCTATACGCCATACTTGCAAGTCTTCCAAGAAAAGGTAAATCATCGCACGGATCAAAGGTAAGCAGGCTGAAGAGGTTTGTACGTGTTATAAGTTTTTCTTTCTTTCCTTCTCTAGTTTAGATCACCATCCACATCTTTCCATATTCTTTCCCACAACTCATTGTAAATACCACTTTTCATTGTAAATATCATTGTGACTAACAAAATAATTAAAAAAGATAAATTTTTAGGGATAACTTACAAACGCTTCCATCGCTAGTCCCTCCCTGAGGATCACGACCCGCATAGCCTTTGCTACAGCGGATTAGTATTGAGCACCTCGCACACCTTTAATTCTCAGATCTAATATTCGTATTTTGTGTGCAGGAAAACTCAACCAACAGTCATCAAAACAAATCATCATATAATCATAAACATCCAAATGGTCATAATGCAAATGTATGTGCATTAGATCTAGGGCATACATGTTAGTTCTAAACAAGGTGAGAACACTAAATATAGATCCATATGAAACATGGGTGCTCAAGTAACTAAACATGTATAACACTAATCTAATCAACATGACATAAGCATAATGAATAACAAAACATGACATGCTATAAATAGATGAACATTAAAAGCATGCAAAATAAAAATGGGAGTTAGAGAGTGATACCGAAACCCATGAAGGTGCATCTCTAGTTCTCCAAACCACGGTGGTCCTCCCACCAAATCCCCTTGAGAGTGAAGCATCCAAATGGTTCTCTTTTAAGCTTAGAACGCATCCACCTCAAGGCACCAATACTCTCACGTGATGCGAGAGCTCCCACCTACATCAAAAGTCAAAGAGGTAGTTTTTGGTACCCATTTTCTTTTGGGTCCACGGGGGTTAGTATCCTTTCTAACCCAAACAAGATTAGTTGCTAAATTTTCAAGATAAATGCGATCATAACAAAATCTAGCAAGATGGCCTTTTCGGCCACAATGTGTACATGTGTACACATGAGCATACATGTCATGGTTGTGTTCGTGGGATGCATGTGTATGCCGTGTTGGGTGTGCATGCATAGTTGGAACTTGTTTCTTGCGAACCAAGGATTCCAAACGAGTGTGGTTCATGGCACAATGGCTCAAAGTGGAGCCCAAACAATCAACACTTCTCTTCAAATCATTTATATCATTTTCAATGCTAGAAGATAAAGTGGAGCATGCTATAGGTGTGCAAGAAATAGAAGCTACACTAGCATGGCAAACATGAATATCAATATCATTTTGCAAAGATTTATTTTTATTCAAAACCAAATCCAATTCTTTTGTTATGAATCAATTTCATTTTTCAAAGTAACATTTTCTTTAAAAACAAGATCTAATTTTGAAGATAAAACCTTATTGTTTTCCAAAATATCATCACAATCATTTTTGCTTTTTAAAACTTCAATTTCATTTAGGGCAAGGTCTAGTTGAGATCTTAGTGAGTCACATTCACTAGCAATCTCTCCTTTCTCTTGCAAAACAGTTTCAAAAGTAGAGCAAAAATCTTTCAATTCTTCTTTTACATCAAAATGTTTCTTTTCAAAAGTTCATGTTTTTCTAAGAATTTTTCAAGCTTAGAGGCAAGTTCAACATTTAAAGTTTGAACCTCACCACAACTATAGCATAAAGAACTAGAGCAATCATCTAGTTGAGAGTCCGATTGTACCTCATGGGAGTCATTCCCATGGACCATAAAGCAAGGTTCTTCGGATATGTCTCTCCTAGATCTCCTCATCTTGTTAATTATCCTTGGAAGCTCGGGAGACGTCAAGATGCTCCAAACTGCAAAAGCCGAATCATAGTGATCAAAAATGGGTTAAAGAAATTCATTTAGAGATGCTCTAAGTGCTCTAAGTGCTAATGCATTGGCCTTCTTATGCTTGCTACTATTTGGGAGGGATTCTATGGTAATGGCTTGATAAACTAGATGTCCTAGGTCTTTTAAATGTTTAGTCATATTAGCCTTCCAAGCATCAAGTCTAAAATGGTCAAACATGGGAGGGCTAGCCATAAGTGCAACTATATGTGTGCAAATGAACAATGCAAATGAAGATTAGCAAACCAAGATCTCACTCCTAGGTGGTTAAACCTAAATATCAGGAGCGCTAGCTCTGATACCAATTGAAAAGTCACCTGAGGGGGGGGGTGAATAGGTGACAATGCTAATCTATAAACTAAATGCGGAATTTAAAAACTTAATGTAATGAGCACTCAAGTGTGATCAACAAATGATGCACACACAACCAAGCCAAGCAAAAATGAATGCACAATATGAATAGTTGCAAGGCACAAAGTAAAGAGAGAGATAGAGAGAGAGTCAATGGATCAAGCGCAAACAACAAGATGTGTTTCGAGGTTCGAGCACCCAGCTCTACATCCCCGCCTTCGACACACGAAGGATTTCTAATCCACTAGCAAGTCCACAAAGAACTCTCACAAGGAGTACCCAACTCCTCTCTTTACAACCACAACCTCCTCCTTGAGGCAAGCTCCAATCCAACAAACAATCACCTCACAACTTGAGGGATTAGCACAAAGCAAACAAGGATCACCTCACAACTTGAGGGATACAACCCAAGGCACAAAGCCAAACAAAGATTGGGTTTTTAACTTGGTGGTTCAACAAGCAACCACAAATAATTTCTTCTCCCACACAACAATCCTATAGAATGAGATAGTAGATTTCAGCTCAAGTGTGGAGAAAACCAATGGGATGGAAATCAAAATCACAAAGAAAAATCCTTGGGAAAAACTGAAACCAAGATAGAGAAGTTCAATCAAAATCTTTTCCCAAAAGCCCTTTCTTTGATTTTCCAAACCCTAGCAAAAACACCAAAATGATTGTTCAATTCAAGTCCAAAAACTTCTTTTGATTGCTTTGAAAACACCAGAGAGTAGGGAAAAATTCGCACAAAAAATCTTAGAGAAAAACTCTTGCAAATGGGGTATTTATAGGCAAATCTGGAAACTAGCTGTTGGCTGTAATTTTTGCCAGAATTACCCTGACGGTCGACCGCCCAACGGTCAATTTTTGACCCGTTGGCGCTAGCGGTCGACCGCCCGGTCGACCCAACCAAACAGAGAGCAAACCTTCTCTCAGTCGGTCGACCGGCCCGGTCGACCGTCTCAGGGACTCCAGACGTGCACAGATCTGTGCACGTCCGGTCGACCGGCCCGGTCGACCGGACTTCAGCCAAGTCGACTAACAACCTGGTTTAGTCGACTGGTTGAGTCCTGGACCTGAAAACTGGGTTAGAAACATATTTAAAAATTCTTTTATCATTTCTAAAAATCACCAAAAATAGTTTTATCATTTTGCATTGATATATAAACATGTGGTAAAAAGTTTAGCTTAAATATCAATCAATATGAACTATTTTTGTGTCTTATCATTTTTACCAAAAACCAAAACTGTATTTTCCAAAACTTGGATTTTTGAATAGAAAATACATTTTGTCCAAATCTCTTCCAAATACAAAAACATGATATTTAAACACTTTGAAGCATGATGTATATAGATATAATCCTATATACATGAAACATATACATATCATAGTTTTTGTCCTTAATTCCAAAATTAAGTTTTGTTAAAACACAAAACCTAAAACACATGAAATAGGTATATCAAAGTAAGTTTGTCTAAGAGTTGAAGCATGCATGTATATAGAACAAATCTAATATACATTAAACCATGTAAACTTGTTTTGATATAATATCTATTCATGCAAACCAAGATCGGTTAAACCAAAAACCGAAAACCAAAACATGATACGTGTGTGTTGTGAACTTGAGCTTATCATACTATTCTAATCTTTACAATTAGGATCTAAACCCAAAACTAAACTATGGTACCGATGTCTTCTTGTAGAGCGCAATCTCCAAGCCGACTCGATCCAAAACTCTTTGATCCACCGAGCAAGTGCTATATATGATCTTTGACACTTGGGCTCTTGAATCAACATGTGGGTAGCTTCCAAATCATCTTGTTGAAGCTAATCACCTACTAATAACTTGACTAATGATCTGAAATTAAAATCACAAGATTATTAGTACACATAACTACATGAGTTAATCATCATCAAAACTAGAGTGGAAGGCCTTTGGGCCAACACGACCGACCCTTTCTCCATAGCAAACGGGGCTATTATAGAGGTTTCAGGGTGAACGTGCCCCCTAAAAACGCTCCATAATGGGGGTTAACTTCCTCATTACGTGAGCAGTAATTGACCCAATAACGAGGGCAGTTATAACCGAGACGCGGGTTTTAAGCCTTGCGCCTTAGTGCTGCAATGATGCTGAGACACGAGTTTTGACCTTCGCGTCTTGGCGCTGCAGTGATACTGAGATGCGGGTTTCGTCCTTCGCATCTTGGCGCTACAGTGATAGCTATGATTAGCGCTGCGTCTGGAGTTTGAACTCTGCTTTTTGATGACTTGTCTTTAGTGATTTTTAGACAGCCTACAGAACCCCCTCCAAAGTTTTCGATATTCGCGGTTGACTGGGACGGATTTCGAAATACTTTGGACTCTGGTTGAATTGGTACTTCTCATGATTGGACAGATAATCATTCGAGATGCTCTGAGCTTGATCCTGTCTGGAATATAGTCTCCGTGAGTGTACTGTGAAACCCTTTGAAGTCGCCAGAAATAATTGTAGCGAGTATCTAGGTACGCAGTCTAGACCTCCTCAGTGCTCTGAGTTTGTTGTTGGTGTACTTTGAACCAGGGGTGAACAGTCATCTGCTTGAGCCAGTGTACTATTGAACAGAATTGCAGAAACAAGGACTGAATGCAAGCCCTGTAGACGCAGGGGTCATGTTGCTTTAAAGATGCGACTCTTGTAGGGACGCGTCCTTTGAGATGAAGACGCAGCTCTCACTCTGTGAACTAGGCGCGACTTTGGCCTTGCTGAAGAGGCGCGACTTTTGAAGGAACGCGGTTTCCCGTTGAACACGAATCCGTGTTGTGGGCGCATTGCCATATGTCCGACAGAATTGAAGGGACATCTTTCCTTTGGCGCGTGAATTTTGCGTTGCCTTTAATATACACGCCACGCGTCAGACGGGGATTAGGCCTCGAGCCAAGCGTCGCGTATCTCTGGGGATTTCTGTGCCTATAAAAGACAACAGTCTTTCAAGAGTCATCATTAGACTCTTCTTTTTCGCCGAGTTCTTTTAGGGTTAAGAAAAAGCTCGAAGTTTTTTTTCCATTTTCACCACCTTCAACAGTGATTTCACGATCGAAATGGCACCTAAGACCAAACCCGTTTCTTCGTCTTCGAGCGCCATCGCTCCGAAGATTCAAATGGGTGGTTCTTCCATGCAGGAGGCCCCTATTTCAGGTAGTAAAACCATCTGATTTGGTTTCCGCCATTGAAGGGGCTTATAGAGTTCTTTCAACTCCCATCTGATTTGGTTTCCGCCATTGAAGGGGCTTATAGAGTTCTTTCAACTCTTAAGTCCCTTTGAATGTGAACAGCCAACGCAGGCTCATGCCCGTGTTTGATCTTCAGGCGCGGTTCTTGAGTTGATAGACAAGACGCATGTTTGATGACCTCTGCATCCTTCCTTTATCAACTTGGGTCCATATCTACTTGTTGAACGCAGGTCCTCATTGAGCCGTGCATTTCAGACTCAATGCTCAGAATGTATCTAAGTGTGGGGAGTTCAGACGTAGACTTTTTACAATTCTTGCGTCTTGTAAGATCAGACGCAAGTTTTAATGAATCTCGCATCTGAGTCCGGTACTTAGAAATTTTTCTAAGTTCTGGATTTTGAAATGCGGGCTTCATGCAAGCCTCGCGTTCTTTGAGTCTGGACGCAGATTTTGATGATCTTCGCATCTGGATTCATTCCTGCGTTTAAGTTTCAAACACCTAGCCATTTTCTTTCAGATTTCTGACCAAGTGTTGTTCTCTTTGCAGTACGATACTCCTCCAACCCTTTGTCCAAAAAGTGCCACTTTGGGCACGTAGGTGGCGCTGATCGTAATCTAACCTTCGTGCTTCAGAGAACTGCTTCTGTGACTACTAGTAAGTCGAAGGAGCGAAAGGAGATGATCTCCAAGGCCGGTATGGTGACCCTCCGGGAGATTATCTCTGATGGACTGTTTGAGACAGATTCTCGCACTCCATTGCGGAAGCCTATTTTCCTCTTTGGTGACGGCATTGACGAGGAAGATAGGATTCTACATGACGGGGATTATAAGTGGCCCCGTCAGATAAGGAACAGGCGGTTCTTTCTTCCCAATATGGAGAGGATGTATCCCTTGTCCTATTTACAACACATGTCTGTTCATCGTGCGACGGATTGGGATCTTTCCCGATTTGTCTCCGGTGTCTCTCTTGGCAGACTAGGTACCAAAGAAATACACTCTGCCGGCCATGGAAAGAGGTCTTTGGTTTATTCCCCGGATTGGTCAGATCTGAATATCCGAGAGGAGAGACCCCACAGTTGGGCACCACTTTCATCAACCAGTTCATAAAAGTGAGGGGTGATTTTCCCGTCGACTTTCGTCCGCTCGGGTGGGTTCATTCTTCCAATAAATCCTGGTGGGATAGGATGGTTGGATTTGTCCTTGTTGAACTTGGAGCTCTACTGTAGCAGGTGGGATTATATCACTCGGTCAGGGCTATACAGTATGGCCTCCCGCAAAGTTCCCACAATTTTTATGGCATCCTGGAGCATTATAATCCTTTGACGGGCACATTTTTTACTCCAGTTGGGGAGATGGGGCTCGCTCTTCATGAACTGTATGAAGTCTCGGGGCTAGTTATGGGAGATGCCCCTTATGAAAAGTACGTCCCGACTTCTAAAGAACTTCATCTCTTGAAGAAGGAGAACCCTCAAGTGTACGAGACATACTGGGAAGTGTTGTGCCACTTTCACATTTGTGGCCAAATAACCTCTTGGAGGAACAGGGGTGTCAAGCAGATGTCCTGGGCGAGTTACCTATTCAAGAGTATAAATGAGAAGGATAGTCCAGTGACCAGCCTGGCTCCTTGCATTAACGAAGAAATTGCTGAAAGGATCAACGCCTTTGCGAGCTCTTACACCACGGAGTCAAATGAGGATACTTTTAAACCTGATACGATTTTTGAAAGTTTTCATCATCAGGCCCAAGTTCCCATTTCTGACCAGGCGCTATTGGCGGGCTTCCTTATGCTATGGCTGAAGCGTTGTGTGATGCCAACACTGCCACATGAAGTAATTATCGCCGATGTAGTGTATCTGACAATTTTGCTTGCCTACGGAAAGTCTATCGCCCTCCTTCCAACAATGGTGACTGGAATTCAAAGTGGGTTACGGGCTCTGGTTAAAAGCCTGTGCCAAGTGGAGGCTATTGTCGATTCCACGGGCAGGCCAGAAGTTGATTCAGAGGGAAGGCCGAGAGTAAAGACCCCTAACCCCAGGATCGAGCTTCCGTATACGTACTTGATGGCTTGGTACGTTATACACTACCCTTAGCTGATGACAGCGGTGCCTCTGTCTGTGGGGTTTGTCCCTTTTGTGCAGAAGCTGGAGAATTTGAGCTGGTCCAACTACTATATGTTCTATGTTCGGAAATGTATTCTGAACACTTCGAACTATCAGCTCGACCGTTGCTTCCCCGAGATTGCTGATGCATCTTACGGGGATAAATTTTCCGACCTTGCGGGACCAGATGATTTCACAAGGCTGCCATCGGGAGTCTTTGGGTGGCTGATTAATATTCGGCCTGGGTATCTGCTCTTTCGGCAAGGGAACTCATGTACGATCGAGCCTTATATGCCGAGTCATTTTGCTCAACAGTTCGGCTATGATCAATTATATATCGGCAACCCCAATGCTAATCTCTCCTTCAGTGAAAATTTATTTGAGGGTGCTCGGGCATGGTACTATAGCGTGGCTGGAGGGACAAAAGCTGTTTTCAGCTTGCCTCACAAGACGCCCAATTATTATACTAGCCTCAGCTTCTGTACTTGGTACTCCCTGGCTAGTAAGATGCCTGGTTTTGAAATAAATACCTCGTGCATTAAGAGCATCAAAGCATCTTATAAGGACAAATTGGAGTCCAACAAACGCGTGCAAGGTATGAACGAATATCAGGCAGCCGAGAAAGAAACATGAGGGGAAACAGGGACGGGACCAAGGGTAGCAGCACCCAAGGAGCAGCCCGCTAAAAAGAGTCGGTAGGCTGTGTCCAAATGTTCCCATGGCTCTGCTTCCAAGGGTGAGCCTATCCCGAAGAAGGCTAGGAGAGAATCGGAGGCTGAAGCTTCAATGCCCAAGGTAGTTCCTTCTGGTGTTGAGGAGCAGAGGGAGGAAGAGGAAGATGAAGAGGAGATCCCCCTCTTCGTCCTCGTGGTCTAAGCAGCAGGGGCCCATAATCCTAGAAGAAGGGGAATTTGCAGGTGAACCCGCCATGGCTGAAGAGGCTGAGCGACCCGAAGTTGACTTGGTAGGGAGGGATGACGTTGAGATCCCAGGGGTCTCAACTCAGCCTGGGCCTTCTTCAGTTTATGAGAGAAGGGTAGAGATGCGACAGCCTGGGTTTCCCAGTGTATTGATGCCCACTTCACGGGTTGTCGATCCCAGCCCTACTACTGGGGTACTTAGTAGTAAGGTCTCGATTGCTGAGACTGCTTGTGTTGAACTGTCATCTTCATCGTCCGAAGAACATGGGTATTATTCTGCTGAAGAAGTTAATTTCGGCAATGAACCCGCTCTTCCTGATACGAGCAAATTTTAGCATATTTTAAAGGAAGAGATACAAGGATGCGACCCTATGACGGCTTCGCCAATAGCAATAATTGCTGCTACGAAGGTACTCTCCTTGTCTTCTTGAACCGGCTCCTCCTCAAGTTAGGAAAGGGTTATGACATTTCTTTTTGATTTTTTGCTATAGGGCTGGCTGTCGACAGTGAAGCCACAACCTCCTCTCATATTGAGGAGATGATTCAAGAGCTAGCCTAGAAGGAGGGCCCTGAGGTTCCTATTACCGGAATGCCTCAGGAGAGTGCGACCGTCGGGGTCAGGGAGGCCTCAACCCCACACGACCTATCCAGGAATTCGCCATCTTCAGATCCTCAACTTGGTAAGAGGATACTGACGTATTGAATATTTTCCATTTTATTGTCATTACTGACGTTTTAGTGGTTTGCAGAGAGCGCTGGGGTAGCTCAAGTAGAGGATCTTGCGGCAAGCATTGACGCAGAAGATAACACAGTTCAAACCTCGACCGGGGAACCTGATGTCGCAAGGTTTGCTGTTACTGCTATCGCAGTGGAGGCCGCTATGACAATAACCGTCCCGGAGGTATCGGTGACTACCTCAGTATCTGACGAACCTATCGTCGGCCTCACTCCTGTGCAAGATGAACCGATTCCCGTCTCTCACCCTGTCATGGAAAGGGGGTTCGGGAGTACATCAGCAGGGTTATCTCCAGCTAACGACATGATGGAAGAGCTAGCACGTCAAATAGTGCAGCAATTTTTTACTTCCATGAAATCTTATATTGACCTCATCCTTTCTGGGGGCAGCTCTTTCGAGTTTGCCCGAATGCTTCTCGAAAATCAGATCGAGAATATTGGTCATACTGGGAGTCCTTCGCAGGCTAGGGCATGCCTGATGTTGGTGGAGCAGCAGGGGGGCCACCTGAAGGAGCTCAAAACTCTGGAGAATGCTGGCTCAGTAGACGAGGCTCTGATAACTCTAAGTAAGCTTCTTGCCACTCAAGAACATGAGCGGAAGGAGATGGAGGAACAAATAGCTGAAGAGGCCTGCCATCTCCAGCATTTCCAAGCTGACCACCAAAGGCTGATTGGCGATTCTAAGGAATCTGAAATCGTCATACAGAGTGCAGAGCAGGTTATTGCCACTGCACGAGTTACTATTGCCAGGGCACAAGCCTTGATCGAGACCAATGAGTAGAAGCTTGTCGCTGCTAGAAAAAGGCTGGAGGAGCTGGAAACTGCCAAGACATAGGCTGAAGAAAACCTTTCTGCTTATTCCTCCAGATTGGAGTCTCTTTAAGCGCAACTGGCTGCGAAGAGATTTTTGTCTGAGGAGGAGCTGCGGGTCCAAGCTCTGGTGGAGGCTGAAAAGGCACGCCAGCACGAGATGCATCGTCTCCGGGAATAAATCCGTTCTTTGGCGAAGCAAGATTATTAACCTTCTTCTTTTTGTATGGTTCACCTTTTTTTTTTAACACTCTATTTGTCAAGAGTGTCGTATTACTTTTACCATTTTTGAATCAAATAATAAAAGTCTTCAATTTTTTGCTCCATCTTCATCCTTTCAAGTTTTTTGCTCGCTATAGATGAACTCAATTTTCATAACCGTAGTCTTTGACTGTTTGTAAAACGGAGTCTTTAGTCGGCCATGAACAATAAACTCGGGCTGAACTGAGTTCTTGAGCAAAACGTGGCTCTCATTCATAGTGGAGACGCGATTCTGGGAGACGCGGCCCTAAGTCATTACTGAAGACACCGTTCAGGCTTATCAAGGAAGACGCGCGAACCTTTCTTTTCGATAAGGGCGCAGCTCTGGCTTAAGGACAAAAAGGCGTTATTCTGAAATGCGAATTTGTGTTCTTTAATAAAGGGGACGCGACCTTCATATTTATGAAAGGATGCAGATCCGTAGACGCGACCCTTGATTCTGTCAGGATGCAGTGGAGACGCGATCTTAGGCTCCTCAAAAACTGATGCATGGATCTCAGCTAATTGATGGGGATGTGGCACTAGGTCAGTAGAGACGCGTCTCTGGACCCTTGATAAGGCGCAAGCTCAGGCTGTATTGAGTTTATAATGAAGGCACGACTTTCGTTTCGCAATGGAGATGTAGTTCCAGGCTCCTCGAGAACGACATGGGCCTTCTCTGGTTGTTGAGGACGTAAGCTTCAGAACGCAGCTTTCAAGTTGATGCGGACTTAAGACGCAACCTCTGAATGGGTCCCATTCGCTGAGGAGACGCGGCTCTGAATCATTCCCAGAGACGCAGTCGTAGCCCTTCCGAAAGGACTGAAAGGAACGCAATTTTTCAGGTTCGTGAAAAGACGCGGATCTCAGGACACGACCTTTGAATCTGTGCTTGACGCAACCTCGCAAGCGTCACATGCAGCTTCGTCTTAAAGATCTTGTTAGATCTTTAAATGCCAAGTCGGCGTTGATGATTAGGGACTCGTGTCCTTCGATGTTTCCCGAAGCGACAATCCACGCGTCAACTCTTTATTGGGCTTCAACGTTCATGCATGAATTAAGGCTGATGGCTCTGATTTTTACGCCATTAATTACAGGCCTTATGGCTCACCTATAAATAGGCCTCGCCCCCTTAACAGTCCATTACTCAGACTGTTTTCCCTTAAGAGCAGGCGTTCTGAGGGTCTTCATCTTGACTTAATCTTCTTCCTTCAATGGGATGTACCTCCATGGACAGCGAAAACTCAAAGCTTTCATGCTTTTCTTTAATCTTTCCTGAAGATTATCACTGTCAAGTGATTTCAAGATCAAAAAGCATCCCTCTGAGTACCTTTTATATTCGCTCCTTGATGCATAAAGTTCAACCTCTAGAGGGTTCTTCTGCGGGTAGGAATTACTTGTCACCATAAAATACTCAGCCCAATGATTAGGAAAAGATAGTGTGAAGTATTTGCACAGATATTATGTAAAAGAGGGAAGGTTTAGAGTCAACCTTAGTGCTTGATTACTCCACAAATGTATTTCAAATGATTAATGTATCCTTTCCAATCTCCGTAGTAGCAAAGAGCTATACGGGTCGATCCTCGAGGAGAGCTCACGATGGAAGCTTTACGGTTCGTAGTGAAGAAAGAAAAACGAAGATTCTTCTTGTTTTTTAAACAAATGCAAAAAGCATGGAAAAGAAAATGAAAGAATTGGTGGATTTGTGCATGATGGAAAGGAAATCAAAAGAACTTTGGAAAAGTGTATTGCTAAGAGAGAAAGCTAGTAAAGAAAATGTTTAGAAAACTTTAGATGATAAAAGCCATGGCTAGCTAACTTTACTACTTTGCTAACTTAATAAGCTCAAGGGTGATGCATGATTGCCTCATGTTGATTCATTGGCAATAGAGATGACTTGCTTGTTTGGTCAAGTATTTTTCCCGTTTTGAAGATGAGTGTTCTTCTCGGCCTTAGCTTGTAGCCTCATATTAATTCATTGGCTCCCGAGATAGATTTTCTATGGTGGACTTCAAGGAGTGGTACTCAAGGGATGCTAAGGAAGAAGATACAACATTCATTAGTCATTCAAGGCATAACAACAAATTAGCTTGAAGTAAAGAAGTTGTTCTACAAATAGCATATGTTTGGTGATCCATCTCCATGTTCCATCAAGGCACTTGTTCTAGACAAGGCTCTAAATGAGGCACACATGAATCATATGGAGTATGAACAAGCATTTACCAAGTGAAAGCAACTCTACTTCCTTGGAAAGCAAAAGAGACTTTAACAATGCAAGTATAGAATTTAGCAATCACCCAAAGAGTTAGAAGTTAGCAATGAGAGTTGTTAGCTAGCCATGTAAGAGAGATTTAGCTATCCATTACAAAAGAAACTAAACAACAATTCATGATGAAAATAGAAATGCAATAGAAGTAAAGTAAGAAAGTAAAGCAAAGTATTAGAGATTGTAAAGAGAAGAATGAAGATTTGATTAATCCTTGCTTACAAGTGATGTCACCTCCTTGCCTACAAGCTCTCAAAAACACTCTCTTTTCTCTCTTTAACAAAATCTCTAGGAGGAAGAAGAGGAAGAACTAAAACCTAAGAGAATACCAACACTCTCTCACAAAATACAAGCTTTTCCCCTAATCTCTCCTCTCTCCTTCCACTATCTTCCATCCATCTACCCTCTGTTGCGCTCGTGCAGACCCTGGTGCTGTATTTATAGGCCTCAGAGAGAAGGATCTAGAGTCCGGGTTGTTGGAGAAAATCTCGGCCCTAACAGACCTGTAACTGCCGCAGATTTGCGGCAAACTTCCAGAAATTGCGGCAAGATCAAGGCCGTTGAGGCCAGATTTTCTGTTGCGAGTTTGTTACAGTTTGTTATCCACGTGGATCTTCTGGAAGAGTGAGTTGGCGCGTAGAATTCTCCAGATCCTGGGCTCAAACTTGGGCTCTCTTTTGGGCTTGGAATTAATTCCATTTAATTATTGCTAATTAAAGGAATTTTGGGCCTTTTCTCATTTCAGATGTGGACCTGCAAAAATAGAGAGAAGAACATTAAAAATCATATTTTTATTTGCAATATGCATGGGAATGATGTGGTAAAATATGCAAAATTGGATAACAATCACACCCCCACACTTATTCTTTTGCTCGTCCCGAGCAAAACAAAGAAAAGAAAAACTATACTACCAATTTATTATACCACTTTCGCAGGTGACGCGATTGCACTGAGCGTGTGCAACAAGCCGTTAAACCTCTAGGTTACCCTAGAGGAGGAGTGTTGTCTCCTGAGGGTTTTCAGCGGATTGCACCCACAAAATTCATAAAGAAAGAAAACAAATGTTAGTGTTTTTGAAAATTCATTTTGAAAGAGAGACATGTTTTCGAACTATTTTTGCAAAAATATAAGTGATCTTAGGTCATAAGTCCACCTATAATCATTCTTCCTTAAACTTAGTCTCTATGCAAGATCTTGTCTTCAATTAAGGTAAGAATTCAAAATTGGATTGAATATTTTATCCTTCATAAAACCTAGATAGTATGCACACCGTGACAGTGAAGATTTCTGGGATTTCAACTCTAACCATCAAGCCATTTATTTATATATATTTATTTTTTTTTTCTCTTTTTTCTTCCCTTAGTTTAGGCTTTCTAGTTCACCCATGTAACGAGCCTATAACCGATGACTCCCAAACCAGTCGGTCTTAGGGCACCAGATGAGAAAACATCCCTCGGGTTTAAGGACTCAAGTGAAAAAGGCCACGAAACTAAAGGGGATTATTCATTTCCTTTACCACCGTTAGGCGTGAATAATCATGCTTCTTGAGGCACAATTATCCAGCTTAATAAGTGATGTTTTATTTATATATATATATATATATATATATTTTATTGTATATATATATATATTTTTTTTATTATATATGTAAATAAAGTCACAAAGTCTTTGATTAATCCTTCAATATGTTTAATGTATATATCCTAAAGAAAGAATTAAAATCTAGTAATTTTTCTAATCTTTTATTACTTAACCTAAAAATCTAACAAAACTCCTCTTTTCGACTTATAATTAGAAATCTTAGTTTAGAGCTTCCTTAATCCCTAAAGTTAAGTTTGATTCTTTAAACATGGATCAAGAATTTCCTTTTTTCTTTTTTTATATATTTTTTTATTTTTTTCTAAAAAAAATAAAATCTAACAAGAAAATAGAAAATCTATAAAGAAAGGTAAAATCTAAAAGAAAATAAAAACTAAAAAGAAAGTGAAAATCCTAAAAATAAAAATAAAAAGCCTAAAAAGAAAATGAAAAATCCTAGGTTAGCATCTACCCCCCCATACCTATCTCATGCATTGTCCCCAATGTATGCAAGATAAAATGATGCATGAAATAGGTAAAGGTATAAAGCTACTCCCTCCGTCGCTTTGGACCAGCAGTGGTGCTAGGTCCAGCCGACTGTGATCGTCTCAATGCTGCCTCCATACTGTCTAACCGAGAGGATTGCTCCTCTACCTTCTTCCTAAGACAAACCTGCCCCCTAAAGATCTTCTTCATGCCCCGCCAGATGGTGGACATGAAGGCACGAGAGTCCGTTGGGGGATCCTGCCTCCAAAATTGTGGCTCATCTATTTCCTCTAAGCTTTCCTCCGAAGAGGACTCCACAGGTATATCCTCGGGCTGGGCACTAGGTGTCCAGACCGCGTGCAAGAAACCATTATATGAACTGGTGGGTCTCTCTGCAGTAATAAACACTCGGTCAAAAGAATTAAAGACATCGTCTGGTAGGAAGGTCCTACATAGACGTGTAATCAAGATTGGATGAGAATGCTTGGCTCCCCGAGTACGGGAGGAATTGTCAAGGATTGCATGAAAGATGGCCCTATTTAAACAAACCGTGTGGTTCCGAGTCATTAAATCATGAATGATTTGCAACACGAGTCTGTTAAAGGATGATTGATGTTCAAGCCCTAAAATGTTGCGTTGGATCCAGCGTCCAACGCAATGCACATTCCTAAAGGTCATATTGGCTTTGACCCCACGATCCTGCTCTGTGCAGCGAACCCCCATGATGGTCATGTAGTCTATCAGTGGCAAGGGGTCGCTATGGTGGGGGTGAATTGGGACATCAGTGATTTCAGCAATGAGAGGGATTGTGACAAGGATGTCACCTAATGGCATATGAACTACGAATTGGTGTATCTCATAATTAATAGATGCATGATCGAGTGCATTATAAAATGTATTGACTAGTTCAGGGCAATAGTATGCATCATTTTCACTATTATCGTAAACCAGAGAATACCAATTCCAAGTACGTAATCTATCAACAAAGATGTGCCCATACCCCCCATTATCATTCAGAATTTTTGAAAAATCCCTTTCCACAAACAGATTCGGGGCCATGTATAATAATGAAATTAAAGCAAAGGATCAAAGAGCAAACCACCCCCGGAGTTCGTGGGGGGAAAATCCAAAAGCAGGTGTGCAGAGGGCACCAGGAACTGACTCTGGAAGAATGGGTACTGGATCTGCCACCAGAGAAAAATTTCGATCGGCCAGAAATTTTTCTGCGCTCCAAATGTAGCAGGACTGCCGTAAATCTGCGGCAAAGGTTGTGGAATCGCGGCAATTCAGAGAGCTACTGGTTTCTTCTTTCAAGAGCAGAAGCCCAGAGCCACTTATATGTTATTGCAATGCAAATTTTCCTGTTTTCTTCACCTGTAACCTGCAACAGAGAAGAAGATTCGTTTAGTTCTTCACTTGAAATCAAAAACCGTTGCTCTCCCCGGCAACGACGCCAAAAATTGATTAGGAAAAGATAGTGTGAAGTATTTGCACAGATATTATGTAAAAGAGGGAAGGTTTAGAGTCAACCTTAGTGCTTGATTACTCCACAAATGTATTTCAAATGATTAATGTATCCTTTCCAATCTCCGTAGTAGCAAAGAGCTATACGGGTCGATCCTTGAGGAGAGCTCACGATGGAAGCTTTACGGTTCGTAGTGAAGAATGAAAAACGAAGATTCTTCTTTATTTTTAAACAAATGCAAAAAGCATGGAAAAGAAAATGAAAGAATTGGTGGATTTGTGCATGATGGAAAGGAAATCAAAAGAACTTTGGAAAAGTGTATTGCTAAGAGAGAAAGCTAGTAAAGAAAATGTTTAGAAAACTTTAGATGATAAAAGCCATGGCTAGCTAACTTTACTACTTTGCTAACTTACTAAGCTCAAGGGTGATGCATGATTGCCTCATGTTGATTCATTGGAAATAGAGATGACTTGCTTGTTTGGTCAAGTATTTTTCCCGTTTTGAAGATGAGTGTTCTTCTCAGTCTTAGCTTGTAGCCTCATATTGATTCATTGGCTCCCGAGATAGATTTTCTATGGTGGACTTCAAGGAGTGGTACTCAAGGGATGCTAAGGAAGAAGATACAACATTCATTAGTCATTCAAGGCATAACAACAAATTAGCTTGAAGTAAAGAAGTTGTTCTACAAATAGCATATGTTTGGTGATCCATCTCCATGTTCCATCAAGGCACTTGTTCTAGACAAGGCTCTAAATGAGGCACACATGAATCATATGGAGTATGAACAAGCATTTACCAAGTGAAAGCAACTCTACTTCCTTGGAAAGCAAAAGAGACTTTAACAATGCAAGTATAGAATTTAGCAATCACCCAAAGAGTTAGAAGTTAGCAATGAGAGTTGTTAGCTAGCCATGTAAGAGAGATTTAGCTATCCATTACAAAAGAAACTAAACAACAATTCATGATGAAAATAGAAATGCAATAGAAGTAAAGCAAAGTAAAGCAAAGTACTAGAGATTGTAAAGAGAAGAATGAAGCTTTGATTAATCCTTGCTTACAAGTGATGTCACCTCCTTGCCTACAAGCTCTCAAAAACACTCTCTTTTCTCTCTTTAACAAAATCTCTAGGAGGAAGAAGAGGAAGAACTAAAACCTAAGAGAATACCAACACTCTCTCACAAAATACAAGCTTTTCCCCTAATCTCTCCTCTCTCTCCTTCCACTATCTTCCATCCATCTACCCTCTGTTGTGCTCGTGCAGACCCTGGTGCTGTATTTATAGGCCTCAGAGAGAAGGATCTAGAGTCCGGGTTGTTGGAGAAAATCTCGGCCCTAACAGACCTGTAACTGCCGCAGATTTGCGGCAAACTTCCAGAAATTGCGGCAAGATCAAGGCCGTTGAGGCCAGATTTTCTGTTGCGAGTTTGTTACAGTTTGTTATCCACGTGGATCTTCTGGAAGAGTGAGTTGGCGCGTAGAATTCTTCAAATCCTGGGCTCAAACTTGGGCTCTCTTTTGGGCTTGGAATTAATTCCATTTAATTATTGCTAATTAAAGGAATTTTGGGCCTTTTCTCATTTCAGATGTGGACCTGCAAAAATAGAGAGAAGAACATTAAAAATCATATTTTTATTTGCAATATGCATGGGAATGATGTGGTAAAATATGCAAAATTGGATAACAATCACCCAACTGAGTTTCGGTTTTCCTGTCCCTTGAAGAGATTCACTCTTTTGACCTTCTCTTGAAGCCTGACTGATGCGCCCATTATTTGGAAGTCGCGCCTTTTAGACTTCTTGATGAAGTGCGAGTTGATTGATTCTGAACTCTAACTCAAAGTCCTCTGGACGCAAGTGTGATGAACTCTGTACCTGGAATGTGAGACGCGAGCTTTGCATATAGAGCTCGCGTTTGAGCTTGTTGACTTAAAAAAATTTTAATTCTTGTTGAGGGCTTCAGATTTGGAGGTAGCAACCCTTGTTTCTCGAACAAGGATGTGGCAACTTTCGCGTCTGGTTCTCTTTGCGTCTCATATTTTAGATGCGGGTCTAACACTAGACCGTGTTCAGGTCTATGTGTATCTGAAGTTCACAACTTCGATCGCGTCTGTTTCTGTCGTAACAGAATTTTAACTTTCTGCGCGGGTCATCCCTGCGTCCGAAGGTTACAGCTATAGCCGCGTCTGTTCTTCAGTCTTTCTATTTCAGAATTCTAACCTTCTGGTTTTTACTTCTTACAGGTAGCCTTAATTAGCCTTTTGCATATTCGCTAGGCCCTTGGGAGAATATATCGGCCAGCGAACTTGTTCGATGGTCGATCACTGGAGGAGAAGTCAAGGCTTCTGTTTATGGGCGACGAGGATTTGCGCGACTGATGACATCCGTCAAGACCTCATTGGACATGATGCACTGGCAATGCCCCTGGGTTCATCATGGTCACAGTGGGTATGGTGGCGGGTATGGTCCTCTTGCAGGTCACGGGAAAGAGGACGTCACCTGTAAGGTCTCGGATTCTCCCTTCACCAACCTTACCCCAGAAGTGACACCGACGAAAAATCCATGTTCATTGGATGTCTTTCTGGTGGTAGAGATGTTCATCAACGAAGGATCATGACCCATACAAGTTGGTCGGGTAGAATCAGAAGGCTTTGCTGCATTTCGACCTCAAGAAACACCATTGTTCTTGGTCAACGATGGACTCCTTCGATGTTTACGTCATGCATCATGACGTAATCAGCATCCGATCGTCACAATAGTGCCCAACCCTTCTTTGGCGCTCTTCCAAACATCTTGTATTTGGAGTAGTGAGACTGCTTTAGGGAGTGAATGCAACCTTTTACTGAGAGAGAGGGACTTCTTTGTACTCCTTTATTGTAACACTCAATTTTATTGTATAAGAGAGCGTCTTGTATCACTTTCTGATTAGTTACTAAAACTGCATAATTTATACCACATCTTCACATTTATTTCGTATTAAATTCTGTTAATAAACCTTTGCTTGCTTGATTCTAGGTCCATGGTGTGCAATAAAGAAGAAGACCCTAAATTACCATTTAATGGGTGATTAAAGGCCTACATGAATAGCCATTGACCTAGAGGAGCAGATTCGTTAAAACTAGGGGCTGCAAAACCAAAATCGGGTACAGAACCTGACAGGGGACAGACGGGACAGCGCGCGGCTCGAAGTGCCGCGCGCGCGGCCCCAGTATGGCCGCAGAAACGCGGTCTGGGCCGCGTTTTCGTGGCCATGTGGGCGCAGCTGCGCTCGTGTTTCTGGCCAGCTGTTTCCAGCTGGCCCCCCTCTTCCTTGATGCCTATAAAAACTCCCATGCGTTCTTCAGTTGGGAGATATGCAAGGTTTAGGGTAGTTCTCATTTTCATTTTGTAGTTTAGGGTAGTGTAGTGTAGTTTTTTTCTTCTTCCTCTTTATATTTTTCATTTCCTTTAGATCTTGTATTAGGGGAGAGAGTTATACATGAGTGGAATGCAAGAGTGCTTGTAATAGAAGCTGACAAGCTATGAAAGGTTCTCTCTTTACTTCTCTTTATTTTATCTCTATTTCTTTTTACATGTGTAGCTAACTTTTCTCTCATGGCAACTAATTACTAACCACCAACTAGTCTAACTCCTTTATGATAATCCACATAAATCTAATAGCCTCTACTTGGCCTTGCTCTTGCAAGAGCCATTGATGGCTCATGATGATGGATCTAACACTCTAACTTCCTAACTCTCTAACTAGTTAACATTACTTTATTTCATGCTTGCTCTTATGGGTTTTGATGATTCAAGTTAGTGATTCGAGTCCATTCCTTGAATTAATATCGGCTCCTGTAGTGTTACCTGTAATAAGTGACGTTCTTGAGCCAGTTTTGATTCCCATACTTCCTAAATTTGACTCGATCATTTCTCTCATTCACATTCCTTCCGTGAACGAAAATCAAGATTCAATTTCATTACATCCATTTGAACTTGCCCAAAATTTTGAGAACCACCTTGACATTTTAGCAAGTTATCCTTTTCTCGAAATTGAACTTGATCTTGAATGTGATCCTGAACCTCATATTAGTAATTCCATTTCACTTTTTGATTCAATAATGACTCCGGTATCTTTACCAGATTTTTTCTCTATTCCAGAGTCAACATTGAATCCTGTACCAGTACACCGTGATATAGAATAACCAATCTCTAATGATCACACTTCATTCATGGGGAAAGTGTGTGAATATCAATTCTTTGGTTTGGACCCTGTTTTTGAACCAATTTCAACTCTCATTGTTGACTTTCGACTTGATCTGAGTCAACTTCCCGAGTCGGTGTCGGTTTTTGTTCCTGATCCATTTAAGTCCAAATCCCTCATCTTTCAAAATCACACTTCATTGTTGGACAAGGATGTTGAAGAAAATGACTCAGTACTTGTTTTTGAAAATTGAAAATTAGATGGGGATAATTTTTTAAATAAGATCATTCATTCAATCAACATTTTATTGGGTCATATTAGAGAGGTCATTGGTGGGTTTCTGGAAGATTCACGATATCTTGATTGGGTCGCCACGCTTGGCCCAATCCGACCACCACCGGAGCTACCCCCTTGACGTAATCTTCCTTCCCTCTCCATTTGTTCATGTCTATACACATTCACGCTGCATTGAGGACAATGCATGAGATAAGTGTGGGGGAGGGTTTACTAACATAGGTAGTTTTAAATTTTCTTTCTTTTACACTTTATTTTAAATTAAAATTTTTTTTCTTTTTATAAAACTTTTTGAATTAAGAGAAATAGTTTTGATCCATTTTAAGAAAATTAAGATTATCTTAGGAATTAGGAAGACCTAAAATTATGAAAATTTTAAACCAAGTCAAAATAATAGATCTTGTTTAAATTTTAGGATAAGAAAGTAAGATTGAAAAGATAATTTAATCTTGAATTTTTTGTCTTAGATTTATGCACTTCACACTTACACAATTTTTGGGATTGAAATAAAGACTGAAAATGCCATTAAAATATATTGGAAAAAAATGATGAAAATAAAAATCACTTATTGAAGTTGGGTAATTATGCCTCAGGAAGCATGATTATTCACACCTAAAACGGTGGACAAAAAAATAAATAATCCCCTTTAGTTTTGTGGCCTTGTTTACTCGAGTCCTTAAGTCAAGGGATGTTTTCTCATCTGGTGCCCTAAGACCATCTGGTTTGGGAGTCACCGGCTAAAGGCTCACTACCCGGGTGAATAAGAAAGCCTAAGAAAACTAAGAGAAGAGGAAAAAAATAATATATATATATAATATAAATAAATGGCATGAAAGTTAGAATCGATATCCCAAAAAAATCTTCACAATTCACTAAGTGCATATTTTTTCTAAGAGTTTTATGAAAGATCAAAGAGTCAATTCAATTTTAAATTCTTACATTTAATTTATAACAAGATTTTTTGCATTTTGACTTAGTTTAAGAAAGAACAATTTCTGGTTAACCTCTGACCTTAGATCACTTATATTTTCACAAAAATACTTCAACACTTTTCTCTATTTTCAAAAAGCGTTCTCAAAATACTAACATTTGATTTCTTTCTTTATGAATTTTGTGGGTGTAATCCGCTGAAAATCCTCAGGAGACAAAACTCCTCCTCTAGGGGAAACCTAGAGGTTTAACGGCTTGTTGCACATGCTCAGTGCAATCGCGTCACCTGCGAAAGTGGTGTAATAATTTTCTTAATTCTTTTTTGTTTTGCTCGGGACGAGCAAAAGATAAGTGTGGGGGTGTGATTAGTCACTAAAACTGCATAATTTATACCACATCTTCACATTTATTTCGTATTAAATTCTGTTAATAAAGCTTTACTTGCTTGATTCTAGGTCCATGGTATGCAATGAAGAAGAAGACCCTAAATTACCATTTAATGGGTGATTAAAGGCCTACATGAATAGCCATTGACCTAGAGGAGCTGATTCGTCAAAAACAGTGACTGCAAAATAAAAATCGGGCACAGAACCTAACAGGGGACAGACGGGACCGCGTGCGGCTCAAAGTGCCGCACGCGGCCCCAGTATGACCGCAGAAATGCGGCCTGGGTCGCGTTTCCGCGGCCATGTGGGCGCGGCTGCGCCCGTGCTTCTGGCCAACTATTTCTAGCTGGCCCCCCTCTTCCCTGATGCCTATAAAAACCCCCCTGGATTCTTCAGTTGGGAGATATGCAAGGTTTAGGGTAGTTCTCATTTTCATTTTGTAGTTTAGGGTAGTGTAGTGTAGTTTTTCCTCTTCTTCCTCTTTGTATTTTTCATTTCCTTTAGATCTTGTATTAGGGGATAGAGTTATACATGAGTGGAATGCAAGAGTGCTTGTAATAGAAGGTGACAAGCTATGAAAGGTTCTCTCTTTACCTCTTTTTATTTTCTCTCTACATCCTTTTACATGTGTAGCTAACTTTTCTCTCATGGCAACTAACTACTAACCACCAACTAGTCTAACTCCTTTATGATAATCCACATAAATCTAATAGTCTCTACTTGGCCTTGCTCTTGCAAGAGTCATTAATGGCTCATGATGATGGATCTAACACTCTAACTTCCTAACTCTCTAACAAGCTAGCATTACTTTATTTCATGCTTGCTCTTATTGGGTTTTGATGATTTAAGTGTAGCTTACACTTGTTTGTGGAGTTGGGTTGCGATGAGTTACATATGGGCCATGCTTTGTAAAGCTCTTGAACTAAGGACTAGTGATGGCCAATGAAACATGTGTGGCAACTATCACTAAGAGGTTAGCATGTTGGTGGAGTCATTAGTAGTTAATAGCCATGAGTGTTCTTTCTCTTTCACTTTGTTTTATATATACAAATAAAAACACAAACATTTTATCTTCTATGTTTCCCACTTCTTTGTGTTTCACCGTAATTCTCTTTTCATTCTTTTCTTTCTTTTCTTTTTCATTCTTTAAAACTTTAAAGAACTTTTAACACATACGTGAATCAACCGGTAAGCTTTTATCGCCTCCCGTCCTTGTGGATTCGACTCGTTTTAGCCTCTATGCTATAACGGAAGTATCGAGGAAGCCAAAGCACACACACTTTAAATCTTGATTTCAAAACATACACTTTTCGTGCGCGATTTTTCCCCGATCACTTTCCTTCTGATGTCAGCCACTTCTTTGGTATCATCAGGCAGGATGTCGTACAAGACATAATCAATGTAAGGGAATCGCCAGTCTCTAGGCTCTGGGCCAGTTGATGACTCAAGAGTTTCTTTGACTTGACAGTCTCCTGTCGGCTTCTGGTAATCCTCAGAAGCGATTCTTGGGCAATACAGGTCGTGGCTGTAGACAAGTATTTTCTCTACTACTCCAGCTGGAAGGGCTAAAGAGGCAGCGAGAGACGCCAGTGCGTTTGTATGCGCATTTTGCTGGCGGGGTACATGGTCGATGTCAAAGTTTATGAACCTCTCGGCCATGTGGACAGTTGCGTTGTAATAGGGTATTAGATCTTCATGTCTGACTTCGTACTCCCCACAAACTTGGTTGACGATAAGTTTAGAGTCACCATATGCCTCGAGATTTTTAACGCCAATCTCATTGGCGAGTTGCATTCCAATCAAAAGGGCATTGTACTCCGCTACATTGTTGGAGCAGGGATCGGTTAATGAGAAGGCTCGAGGAATCACATAGTTCTGTGGGGAGACGAGTACTACCCCCACTCCTGCTATGACATGTCCTTTCGGGCCTGTTTTCGATGCACCGTCAATGAAAAGTTGCCACCCTTGTCTTTTAAAAGATGTCTAGGTTAGACAAACTTCAGCGACCTCGTCTGGGAGATCCTCAAAAAGTTTGGTTACCCTCGGATCTGGATGCTCAGCCAGGAAATCCGTCACCGCTGGTCCCTTCACAGCTTTTTGTGGTAAAAAGTGCATTTCATATTGGGATAGCAGTATGACCCATTTTGCCGATTGGCCGTTTAACGATGATGGCTTTGTCATGAGTAGCCTCAAAGGGTTAACCTTTGATATGACGTTTATAGTTTGGCCTACCAAGTAGTGTCGCATTTTCTGGACAGCGAACACCAATGCCAAACATTCTTTCTCGATTGGGTTGTATCGATGTTCGGCCCCGATCATAGTTCTACTCAAATAATAGATTGCTTGCCGTGTCCTTGATCATTATTCTAGGCTAGTAAAGCTCCTAGAGAATTATCTATTGCTCGGACGTATATCAGGAAAGGTTTTCCGGACACCGGAGCTGTAAGGACTGGTGGTTGCGTGAGGTATCGTTTGATTTCCTCAAACGCTTGTTGGCAAGTATCGTCCCAAATGAATGAGACACCCTTTTTCATTAATTTAGTAAAGGGTTGGCATCTTCCGGAGAGATTTGAGATGAACCTTCAGATGTATGCCAATCGTCCTTGCAATCCCCTAAGTTCTTTGAGAATCTGCGGAGGTTGCATCTCCTGGATAGCGCGAACTTTTTCCGGGTCCAAATGAATTCCTGTGGAAGTTATCACAAACCCTAGGAATTTGTCACTGGCCACCCCCAGGAAGAATTTGGTGGGGTTCATCTTCAACTGATGCGCCTGAATGATGTTGAAGATTGTCTTCAAATCGGTTATGTGATCACCTTTGGCGCGGCTTTTCACTGCAATGTCGTCAACATAGCATTCCACTGTTTTACGCATGTGCTCGTGGAAAATGGCATTCATAGCTCTCTGATATTGTAACGCCCCGATCCCACGGATATGGGGACGTCACTGCGACGTATATACGTAGGTCAGAAAGTGCCCCACGTATATACGCTAAGCATCAGTAAAGGCAAGAATCAGAGTACGGAAGCAAATGGTGCATTATACATTCCAACACATGAGTACAAATACAAAGTCATCACCAGAAGTGATCCAATATTACAATAATATTACACCACTGATATGCGCAAATGCGGAAATACAAGGAAATACATAAGTATGAACAGTATAAAGGCACTCACGAGTTTATAAAAGGATAACTCGAGAGGCGTACAAGGGCCTGGAAGGATGGAGCTCAGAAAGGTCTGCTGGAGATCCACGCTACTGCTGCGCTACTCTGATCAGCAACAGGGAGAATTCACACGCTCCTAGCTCCATGACCTGGACGTGAGGTCCAGGGGAGTCAGTGACACTCCCCAGGCGAGTAGTGCCAATGCCAAGTGGCGAAGCAGGATGAGCACAAGTGTGTATAAAACCAATGATACCAAGTAGGAAGTACTCAGGAGGCAGGTAGGTTAGAGCAGGTATGAACAGGTATAACATAATAATCATAAAACAGGAAATCCAATATAAAGCCGGTTACAAGCAAAACTGATTGTATAAGCTTAGGTCACGGCTCTAAGAGACTAGTACATCGAAGGAATAATCCAAACAAGGAAACCCTCATCTATATACCTTTATCTCATATCATCGTAATCCAAGCACATACAACCCGAGTTACAAAGTAGTCATAACAGGAAACACACAACAGGCATGACAGGAATACATAACGGGAATCATAACATGCATAGCAGGTGTAACAGGAATCATAACAGGAGTAGCATGTGTCACAACAGGCATCGTTATTATTATTACTCGTCTGACCCATATATCTAGGTATGTGTCCTGGTGTATACCTCAAAACACATACATCCATATATAAGCTAGGCGAGGGTTGTTACCGGAAGTAGATGGAGAACTGATAGAGCTTCTTATAGTAGTTCCCATACACCTGGGACCAGTTTGGAGGCCCTAAGTCCCCCTAACACGTATCTCCTGTGGGCCCTGAGTCCCACTAACACGTACCGCCAATATTTTATTCCATCACTATAAGCAAGGTATCATTCCGGCATCCATCACTTCCTCCCATTCCCCGTGCAAGTTGTCATTTTTTTGGTTTATCAGATTACGGGAATAACTGGACAAGACAGGAAAAGGCCCTATAGATTCAAGAGGTGGCCCCCACAGATTCAAGAGGTGGCCCCCACCGTGTGATGTGGCACTTTGTTCCATGTGGCACTTTGTTCTGAGGGGATGGATTCTAGAGGTGGCCCCCACAGATTCAAGAGGTGGCCCCCACCGTGTGGTGTGGCACTTTGTTCCGTGTGGCACTTAGTTCCATTCAGAATAACAAGACAGGATTTCCGTAAACATGATAATCACAAAGTCAAGTACATCATGCTGGGTGTTAAGTGATAGCATGACAGGATGGTGATATTTAATAAACAACCAAGCATATCAAAGGATTGATAATAGTCAGGTTAAGTCATGGCATAACAAAAAGGGTCTTGCCAAGTAGTGGCATGCCAGGTAGTAGATGATAACAAATCAGTTGGCAAGTGATATACATGTGTTAAATAGAAACATGTAACTGACGGTCTGAGTAATAGCAAGTGGTAACATGGAAGTGACTCAAAGTCCAACGACCACGAAGGGTCGGCCACGCATGGTATACGATAAAGAAGCAAGCATATCATAAGCATGGCACAAGTAAAAAATGAAGCTACCATAATACAAGCAATTGCAGGGCGATACATGAATATGGAAATAAGAAGTGAAATACTTATCGTCCCGACGAAATGGGAAACTCAAATAGAGACGAGAGAAGAGCGAGACAACTCGCCTAAATCACCGAAAAGCCGAAAGGTCCGAAATCCACGGAACTCGGGATGCGCCATAATATATGATATAAATATGTAGAGTGAAGAGGAGAGAGAAAGAGAGAAGGGAAGATGATGTTTGTCAAGAGACAAGTCAAGTAGTACCAATATGTGATGTAAGTCTAGAGGATAAGGTTCCTATTCAAGAAAGAAATCAACCATAACAGACAGCTAAAGTTAGTCGACTAGGTGGAAAGGGTAGTCGACTAATAAAGGGGTTAGTCGACTAACAGTCTGGTATAGTCGACTAAAACTGGGTTCCAGAGAGTTGGGTTCTGGTTTCAGGAAAAGTTAGTCGACTAGGATGGAAAGAGTAGTCGACTAACAATGATCTCAAGTCGACTAACAGATACGTTAAGTCGACTAATACTGAGTAACAGAGAGTTGAGTTTCTGATTCAGGAAAAGTTAGTCGACTAGGGTCAAGGGAGTAGTCGACTAATCGAGGTTTCTAGTCGACTAATAAATAACCTAAGTCGACTAAAACTGTGTAACAGAGAGTTGGGTTTCTGATTCAGGAAAAGTTAGTCGACTAGGGTCAAGGGAGTAGTCGACTAATCGAGGTTTCTAGTCGACTAATAAATAACCTAAGTCGACTAAAACTGTGTTCTAGAAAAGGTTACGTTTCAACTAAGGGTTTCAAGTCGACTAGTCCTTAGGTCAAGTCGACTAATCGACTGGAAACAGCGCACAGAACAGATTTGTGATGGTCTTGTTTGATGATCAAATAACATGATTTTGAAGATACAAATATACAAGATATGTAAACACCAATATGCTAGGAATTAGCCAAGTCTTGGTGAGTAGAATACTCACATAGATCGGTTACTTGAAGCTTTACGCGTTCGAAGAGATCGAAGTCGACAATATCACCAAGACGAAGAAGGATACGGCCCAAATCCAAAAGCCAGGGTTGAGGTTGTGGTGAAGATGATAGCCTTGGTGTTTTGGAGTTGGTGGTTGAGTTGAGATGGAGGAGGATTTGGTGAGGGTGAAGGCTTCTCTTGGTGGAAGGAAGTAAAAAGGAAATAGAGATGAAAAGGAAAAGTTTATATAGGTTTTAGATTTTGTAAAGGAGGTGTAAATAAAGTAGAAGAGAGGGGGGTTTTTGCAAATGAGAGAGGATGAGGTGTCCCTCTTTTGGCCACTTGGCCGGCCATGGAAGAGAGAGAGAAAGAGGGGCATTATGAGGAAGTTGGTGGAAGTGGGTGGAAGAAAATGGAATTTTGGAATTGTTGGAATTTTGGAAAATGGAATTCTTGTGGATTGTGGAGGAAGGAAGAGAAATAAGGAAAAAGGAAAAAGGAAAAGAATTGATAAAGAGAAGATATTCTCTTTGACTAGAAAAATGAAAATATTGGAAACACAGATTCCCGGGTTTAAGTCGAGGATACGGAAAACATTTCGGAAAATACCGAAATCGTCCCGAATTCAAGTATCTCGGAACGACTCGCAAATTATACCAAAAATCAATAATAATATTTTAAGACTCGTAGTGAAATCCGTTTAAGAAATACTTTATAGTTTTAAAACTAAAAATCCCGGAATCAGTTAGTTACCGACTCCGGTGGAATTTTCATAAATTTATAAAATTCTCAGAAAAAGTATTTAGGTAGAAAATGTGATTTTAAGAGAAAATGTCTAAAGGACCATCTAGAAATTCAAATCCGATTGCAAATTAAAAATCCGGAAATCGGTCAGCGGCACTGGCCGACACCGGTTTTGAAGATTTTCTTTTTAATCCAAGAAAATTCCAGAAAATCATAGAAAATATATAATATTGGAAAATGATATTTAAAATTAAAATCGGTCAAATTCAGGAAGTAAATCGAAAAATATGATCGAAAATCTGAATACGCAACTAAGTACGTATTCCGGGAGCGGGGTGTTACAATCCATCCACCTTACAAAAAATTGCGTCCTCGCAATTTCGTTAAGGGGTAAATTGAACACAAGGAGGACAATGGTGGAATCAAGGCTTCATAAAACCAAAACAGGGGAAAGATGGAAGGGATTAGAAATCAAAGGAAAGACGATCAAGAAAATAGATAACTCTGTACTTGTAGTTGGAATGTATAACCAAGACTCATGCATTCCAGTTGCAAATTTCTTTACCATTAATTTGCCATCTGGACGTACTGAGGAAGTAAGAGCCTAGGCTCTGATACCATCCTGTAACGCCCCGATCCCACGGATACGGGGACGTCATTGCGACGTATATACGTAGGTCAGAAAGTGCCCCCACGTATATACGCTAAGCATCAGTAAAGGCAAGAATCAGAGTACGGAAGCAAATGGTGCATTATACATTCCAACACATGAGTACAAATACAAAGTCATCACCAGAAGTGATCCAATATTACAATAATATTACACCACTGATATGCGCAAATGCGGAAATACAAGGAAATACATAAGTATGAACAGTATAAAGGCACTCACGAGTTTATAAAAGGATAACTCGAGAGGCGTACAAGGGCCTGGAAGGATGGAGCTCAGAAAGGTCTGCTGGAGATCCACGCTACTGCTGCGCTACTCTGATCAGCAACAGGGAGAATTCACACGCTCCTAGCTCCATGACCTGGACGTGAGGTCCAGGGGAGTCAGTGACACTCCCCAGGCGAGTAGTGCCAATGACAAGTGGCGAAGCAGGATGAGCACAAGTGTGTATAAAACCAATGATACCAAGTAGGAAGTACTCAGGAGGCAGGTAGGTTAGAGCAGGTATGAACAGGTATAGCATAATAATCATAAAACAGGAAATCCGATATAAAGCCGGTTACAAGCAAAACTGATTGTATAAGCTTAGGTCACGGCTCTAAGAGACTAGTACATCGAAGGAATAATCCAAATAAGGAAACCCTCATCTATATACCTTTATCTCATATCATCGTAATCCAAGCACATACAACCCGAGTTACAAAGTAGTCATAACAGGAACACACAACAGGCATGACAGGAATACATAACGGGAATCATAACATGCATAGCAGGTGTAACAGGAATCATAACAGGAGTAGCATGTGTCACAACAGGCATCGTTATTATTATTACTCGTCTGACCCATATATCTAGGTATGTGTCCTGGTGTATACCTCAAAACACATACATCCATATATAAGCTAGGCGAGGGTTGTTACCGGAAGTAGATGGAGAACTGATAGAGCTTCTTATAGTAGTTCCCATACACCTGGGACCAGTTTGGAGGCCCTAAGTCCCCCTAACACGTATCTCCTGTGGGCCCTGAGTCCCACTAACACGTACCGCCAATATTTTATTCCATCACTATAAGCAAGGTATCATTCCGGCATCCATCACTTCCTCCCATTCCCCGTGCAAGTTGTCATTTTTTTGGTTTATCAGATTACGGGAATAACTGGACAAGACAGGAAAAGGCCCTACAGATTCAAGAGGTGGCCCCCACAGATTCAAGAGGTGGCCCCCACCGTGTGATGTGGCACTTTGTTCCATGTGGCACTTTGTTCTGAGGGGATGGATTCTAGAGGTGGCCCCCACAGATTCAAGAGGTGGCCCCACCGTGTGGTGTGGCACTTTGTTCGTGTGGCACTTAGTTCCATTCAGAATAACAAGACAGGATTCCCGTAAACATGATAATCACAAAGTCAAGTACATCATGCTGGGTGTTAAGTGATAGCATGACAGGATGGTGATATTTAATAAAACAACCAAGCATATCAAAGGATTGATAATAGTCAGGTTAAGTCATGGCATAACAAAAAGGGTCTTGCCAAGTAGTGGCATGCCAGGTAGTAGATGATAACAAATCAGTTGGCAAGTGATATACATGTGTTAAATAGAAACATGTAACTGACGGTCTTGTTGGCCCAATGGCCTTCCACTCTAGTTTTGATGATGATCAACACTCATGTAGTTATGTTTACTAATATTCTTGTGTCTCTAAGTTTCAGATCATTAACAGGATATTAGTTGGTAATTAGCTTCAACAAGATGATTAGAAGCTTATCATGGTGATTCCGGTGCCAAAACTTAAAGATCATACCTTTGCACTTGGAGAATCACGGAGTTTTGGAGCAAGTCTACTTGAAGATGAAGATCGTCAAGAAGACTTAGGTATCCTAGTTTAGATAGAGTTTTAGATCCATTTGTAAAGCTTAGTATAGTTGATATGCTCAAGTGCACAAACACACACGTTTTATGTTTTGATATTTGGTTTTTATGAATAGTTGATCAAAACAAGTTTACATGTTTTATATGTATAGTAGATGTATTCTAGTTATACATACATGGTTTAACTTGCTAAACAAACTTATTTTGATATCCCTATTCATGTTTTGGAAAAATCAAGTTTGATAAAAATACCGGTTTTTGTTTTTGATAAAATTTGCAAGACACAAAAATGAATTGATATGTTGATATATTGTCTTGAAATTTTTATCACATGTTTATGTTTTAACATAAAATGATAAAACAAGTTTTATGGAATTTTCAGAAATGATAAAAGATTTTTGTAAAATATTTTTCCCTAAATTTCTGACCTGGTTTTTGGGCTGACAGGCTGGTCGGTCGACCGTGCCGGTCGACCGCACCAAAGGGCCGGTCGACCGATCCGGTCGACCGATGTGCACAGATGTGCACGTCTGTTAAGCACAGAACCGGTCGACCGGGTCGGTCGACCGAGTTGAGAGCTCTGCTCTCGGGTTTTTTCGGTCGACCGGGCCGGTCGACCGATGTTGCCCAACGGTCACAAATTTGACCGTTGGCGGTCGACCGGGCCAGTCGACCGGCAGTTGGTCAGACTGCCACATCAGCCTAACGGCTAGTTTTTCCTAGGGGCTATATATACCCCATTTCTCCATTGTTTTGCATAAGAATTTTTGAGCTAAAAATTTTCAGTTTTCTGAAGAGTTTAAAAGAGTTTTTAAAAGAGTTTTTAAGTCAAAAAGGTTTCATCTTATTTGTTTTTGGGTTTTTGGAAAATCAAAGAAAAATAGGTTTTTGGGATTTTTGCTTAGATCTTCAATTCTATCATATTGCAAGTATTTTCCCAAAGATTTTCTTTGTTGCTTGTTTCCAAAAACACTTGTTTTCCACACTTGAGCTATATCATCTATCCTAAACTATTAGGATCTTTGTTTTGTGGAAAAAGAAAGAAAGAGAGAGTTTTGAGGTTGTTGTTTGTAACCTCTAAGTTGTACACCCTTATTCTTGTTGTATCCCTCTTAGGTAGAGGTGATCGGGTGATTGGTTTGTATCCCTCAAGTGTGAGGTGATAGAGATTGGTGTGAGCCTCTTTGGTAGAGGTGTTGTTGTGGTTGTTGTTGGCCTCGGTGGAGGTTGTATTGAGAGAGGAGTTAGGTACTCCTAGAGTTGTAAGAAATCCTCTTTGGTAGAGGTTCCCTCGGTGGGAGTTGAGATAGTGGAAATCCTACACGGTGGTGTAGGCGGGGATGTAGAGTTGGGTACTCGAACCTCGAAACAAATCTTTGTGTTAGCGTTTGATCCAATTTCTCTCAACTCTACTCTCTTTACTTTGTGCAAGCATCATTTCATTCAAGCATCATTTTTTTCATTGCATACATATCTTATATATTGCTTGTGTTGCCTTGCATCTTTTATATTGCAATTCATTCTTATATGCTTGGCTTGATTGTGTGCATTTCATATTGCTTGGATTGCTTGTGTGTGTGCCTAACTTATACTCATCCAACAAGAGCTTCACATAGCGCCTCAACCCATTTCAAGGGGAATCAAGGGGAGTTAGTCCAGAGCCTCGAAAGGGGAATTCGGCTACACTTGTTGTATTGTATTAGTTTGTGCATAATTTGCATTAGCTTCCCCATTTAGCGCACTTAGTTTGCATTAAGTTTCTTAGATTAGCACTTACACCTATTCACCCCCCTCTAGGTGTTTTTCAATTGGTATCAGAGCTAGTGCTCCTGATACTTAGGCTTAACATCCTAGGAGTGATCCATTTGCTTGCTAATCTCATTTGCATTTGTTTGTTTGCACATTCATATAGTTTACCATGGACTTCATGACCCCACCTAGCTTTGACCCTTCCAACATTGATGTTTGGAAGTATAGGATGTCCATGTACCTAAAGACCCTAGGTTTGCATGTTTTCCTTGCGGCCACCAAGAAATGTTATCTTGGTGATTGCAATCATATAGGGGCCAATGCACAAGCCCTAGAGGCTATTAGAAGCACATTACCTAAAGATTATCTTATGTGTGTTTCTAATCTTGATTCCGCTTTTGCAGTGTGGAACAAGTTGACTACAACCACCACCTCCAAGCTTCAAGTCCAAATCCAAGAAGAGGAATCTAGTGGAGAAGCCAACTCTATATGCTACATGGTCCAAGGGAATGACTCCCTTGAGGTACACTCGGAAACTCCATTAGATAGTGATGATGATGCTAGTTCTTCAAATGATCATATTGATGCCCATGCTTTGAATGAAGAACTTTCAATTGTTTGTGAAAAACTAATTGAAAAATATAAGATTTTGAAAAAGAAAAGTCTAGAAATTGAAAAAGAAAATAAGTGTTTGCATTCTAGACTTGACAATGTTTTGCAAGAGAAGGATGAGATTGCTAATGAAAGGGACTCATTAAAATCTCAACTTAATCTTGCTTTAAATGAAAATAAAATTTTGAAAAATAAAAATGATTGTGAAGATGTTTTGAAGAAAAATGATTCTTTAACTTCAAAACTTGATTTTGTTTTAAAAAGTAACCCTTCTTTGAAAAATGAAATTGAATTTATTTCAAAAGAATTAGAAATTGTTTAAAGAAAAATATTGTTTTGAAAAATAATATGGATGCACATGTTTGCCATGCTAGGGTAGTATCACACACTTCACCTATTGCATGCCACACTTCTTCTTCTAAGATTAATGATGATATTTGTTTGCTTAAGAAGAAGGTTGATTGTTTGGGCTCCACTATGAGCCAATGTGCCTTGAACCACAATCGGTTGGAAACCTTGGTTCGAAAGAAACAAGTTCCATCCTTTATGCATGCACACCCCTCACGGCATACACATGCTCCTCACGGACACCATCAACACAAGTATGCTCATGTGTACACATGTACACATTGTGGCCGAAAAGGCCATCTTGCTAAATTTTGCTATAATCGTTTACATGTTGAAAATTTAGCCAAGAAATTTGTTTGGGTTAGAGAAGGGACTAACCCCCATGGACCCAACAAGATGTGGGTACCAAAGACCACCCCTCCTATTATTTTTGATGTAGGTGTGGGCTCTCACATGACGTGAGAGTGTTAGCACCTTGGAGTGGATGCGTTCCGGACTTCATGGAAATCAAATTGGATGCATCACTTTCAAGGGAAGGTTGGTGGAGATGACCACCATGTTTTGGAGACAAGGAGAGTTGCTTCTTCGTTTTGGTAACAATCCTTTACTCCCATTTATTTTTTACATGCTTTTCATGTTCATAGTTTATAGCATGTTTTTATTGTCATTGGATTAGTATGTAAATAACATGTTTATTAGATCCTTGACATACATATATAGTATTTGAGACACATATGCCTATATGAATTCATATTTAGTGTTCTCACCGTTTGTTTAACTATAATGTACATCATGAATCTAATACATGTGAATTTACATAGTAGTCATGTTTTAGGTTTATCATGATGATTTTCATATTTGTTTTGATGCTTCTTGTTAAGATTACTTGTTTAGATGTTAGTTTTCATTAAGACTAGGAATTATACTTGTACATATAGTGGGCCACAAATAAATCTATATATGTATGAGCTTGAACGCTTATTTGAACCCATTAGATGTGCTAGTATAGTCTAGTTTTGATGATTCATACATTTCAAACTTGTATTCTATTTTTGGATTTATTTTATGATTGTGTGTTTCACTTCATGTATATGTTTATTTTGCCAAACTTGAAGATATACATGTATACCCCTTGAGTCATTTGCCTTTCATGCAAATATCTATTATGTGTGTTTAAGGGATATGTATGTATACTTCTTGTGTTGACAAATCATACATATACCTTGAAATGAAAATTGCCTTGATGAAATTTAGCTTATCATGCTTTTCATGTTTTTCATGTTTCATGTATTTATGTTTAACTTCATGTATATGTCCATCTTATCCAAACTATTGACTATACATGAGTATCCTTTTTGAGCCACGTGCCTTCATGCATATATCCTTGTGGACTCGTTTGTATCTTGGATATGTATGTATACTTTAGTTTGTATTAGACATACATATGCCGTGAAGGTTAGATAGTTTTGATGATTTCGTGTTTTTAAGGAATATTTGAGCTTATTGCCTAATTTTCATATTTATGATCTTCACATATTATTTGTACACTCATATCTATTGCTCATGTTTGTTTCTCATGAGGTATGCTTTATTGGTTAGAGTAATGATTATCATGTGAATTTCATTTTTGTTTTATTCCTTACTTGAAGGATTTCGTACTAGTTAACAAGTTTTCCATTTAACTAGTTGCGATGTTCTTCAATTTGGTAGTGATTTTCAAACTAAACTATATTTTCAAATCTATTTTTGAAAACCCCTACCATCCTAAGGGCGGTAGGATGGGAGATCATGTTCATGTATGCCCTAAATTGAAAATCTTTAAAACTTGAATTATGATTGGGTGGTAGATAATATGATGTATACACTTGAACTTATTGTTATGTCAATTGGTATCATTGAACTCTTTCAATTGGTATCATTTTGATCTTCTTGTATACTCATATATGTTTTGTATGTATGTATGCTTTAAATTCCAAGTATATCAATTTCTATTGGTATCTATCTTTCATACATATATATGTTTGTGTTTATACTAGTGCTTGAGTTTCAATTTTGTTTAAAATTGATTACTTTTAAATTGTTATCAAGACTATGCATGACTTTAGTTTGTATTTCATAAAGGGGGAGAAAATGAGTATTTCATATTTTGTCTTTCAATTAGTATTTGTACTCCCACACTTTATGATTAAAAGTTGGACAATTCTTACAATTGGTATCAATGTTTCTATGTAAAATCTTTTCAATTGGTAAAATATTTACAATTGGTATCATATTTAAGAATTTCAAAATTTGTTTTGATTTCAACATTCATGTTTAAGAATTCAAGACTTATGTTTAATTACAATTGGTATCTCAAAATGTTGTTTAAAGAAAATATTCAAAGTTTTGATTTGTATTTCCTATATGCAAGGAGAGCCTAACATCTCTCTTACATATAGATTCATGTTGAGTATATTATAAATTGAGAGCTTGACAACTCTTCTTTATATGATATACGTGTGTAGGGGGAGCTTCACATCTCCTCTTATGCATTACATAATATGTGTTATGTGAATTGGGGCTTGTCATCCCTTCTTCATGTAATGCATATGTGTAGGGAAGCTAACTTAGCGTCTTCCTCTTCATGAATGTATATAGCATATAACATATATTGATTCTTATTTATTGGTATCAAGATGCTTCATTGACATATTTTTAATTGATATCATGTTTGTAGTCACCCCTTATTGATTTTGTTTTTTTTGTTTTAGACAAAAGGGGGAGAACATTGTCTTTTATTGTTTTGTTTGACATAAAGGGGAAGAAAGATTTTTACCCCTCGTTTTATTTATGGTTTTGATTACCCCTTTGTTGATGATTGACAAAAAGGGGGAGAAAGATTTATGAAGTTTTATATGCATGCTTATGTTTATGCATATTATGTTTTAATCTCAAGAATATCAAGAATATTAAGTTTAATTGATATATAGAGTTTGCTTTGTAATTGGTATCTAGAGCTTATTTTGTTTTGAATATTCCATTTGATATCTAGAACCATTTATTGTTTATGCATATGCATGTTTCATGTTTAATATTCATTGCATATATTTATTGTTTATCCCTATGCATGAGTTAAGGGGGAGCTTCCTTGAAGCTTATCTTTAATCCATGTATATATAACTCCATGAGTTTGTCATCATCAAAAAGGGGGAGATTGTTGGCCCAATGGCCTTCCACTCTAGTTTTGATGATGATCAACACTCATGTAGTTATGTTTACTAATATTCTTGTGTCTCTAAGTTTCAGATCATTAACAGGATATTAGTTGGTAATTAGCTTCAACAAGATGATTAGAAGCTTATCATGGTGATTCCGGTGCCAAAACTTAAAGATCATACCTTTGCACTTGGAGAATCACGGAGTTTTGGAGCAAGTCTACTTGAAGATGAAGATCGTCAAGAAGACTTAGGTATCCTAGTTTAGATAGAGTTTTAGATCCATTGTAAAGCTTAGTATAGTTGATATGCTCAAGTGCACAAACACACACGTTTTATGTTTTGATATTTGGTTTTTATGAATAGTTGATCAAAACAAGTTTACATGTTTTATATGTATAGTAGATGTATTCTAGTTATACATACATGGTTTAACTTGCTAAACAAACTTATTTTGATATCCCTATTCATGTTTTGGAAAAATCAAGTTTGATAAAAATACCGTTTTTGTTTTGATAAAATTTGCAAGACACAAAAATGAATTGATATGTTGATATATTGTCTTGAAATTTTTATCACATGTTTATGTTTTAACATAAAATGATAAAACAAGTTTTATGGAATTTTCAGAAATGATAAAAGATTTTTGTAAAATATTTTTCCCTAAATTTCTGACCTGGTTTTTGGGCTGACAGGCTGGTCGGTCGACCGTGCCGGTCGACCGGACCAAAGGGCCGGTCGACGATCCGGTCGACCGATCCGGTCGACCGATGTGCACAGATGTGCACGTCTGTTAAGCACAGAACCGGTCGACCGGGTCGGTCGACCGAGTTGAGAGCTCTGCTCTCGGGTTTTTTCGGTCGACCGGGCCGGTCGACCGATGTTGCCCAACGGTCACAAATTTGACCGTTGGCGGTCGACCGGGCCGGTCGACCGGCAGTTGGTCAGACTGCCACATCAGCCTAATGGCTAGTTTTTCCTAGGGGCTATATATACCCCATTTCTCCATTGTTTTGCATAAGAATTTTTGAGCTAAAAATTTTCAGTTTTCTGAAGAGTTTAAAAGAGTTTTTAAAAGAGTTTTTAAGTCAAAAAGGTTTCATCTTATTTGTTTTTGGGTTTTTGGAAAATCAAAGAAAAATAGGTTTTTGGGATTTTGCTTAGATCTTCAATTCTATCATATTGCAAGTATTTTCCCAAAGATTTTTCTTTGTTGCTTGTTTCCAAAAACACTTGTTTTCCACACTTGAGCTATATCACCTATCCTAAACTATTAGGATCTTTGTTTTGTGGAAAAAGAAAGAAAGAGAGAGTTTTGAGGTTGTTGTTTGTAACCTCTAAGTTGTACACCCTTATTCTTGTTGTATCCCTCTTAGGTAGAGGTGATCGGGTGATTGTTTGTATCCCTCAAGTGTGAGGTGATAGAGATTGGTTGTGAGCCTCTTGGTAGAGGTGTTGTTGTTGGTTGTTATTGGCCTCGGTGGAGGTTGTATTGAGAGAGGAGTTAGGTACTCCTAGAGTTGTAAGAAATCCTCTTTGGTAGAGGTTCCCTCGGTGGGAGTTGAGATAGTGGAAATCCTACACGGTGGTGTAGGCGGGGATGTAGAGTTGGGTACTCGAACCTCGAAACAAATCTTTGTGTTAGCGTTTGATCCAATTTCTCTCAACTCTACTCTCTTTACTTTGTGCAAGCATCATTTCATTCAAGCATCATTTTTTTCATTGCATACATATCTTATATATTGCTTGTGTTGCCTTGCATCTTTTATATTGCAATTCATTCTTATATGCTTGGCTTGATTGTGTGCATTTCATATTGCTTGGATTGCTTGTGTGCGTGCCTAACTTATACTCATCCAACAAGAGCTTCACATAGCGCCTCAACCCATTTCAAGGGGAATCAAGGGGAGTTAGTCCAGAGCCTCGAAAGGGGAATTCGGCTACACTTGTTGTATTGTATTAGTTTGTGCATAATTTGCATTAGCTTCCGCATTTAGCGCACTTAGTTTGCATTAAGTTTCTTAGATTAGCACTTACACCTATTCACCCCCCCTCTAGGTGTTTTTCAGGTCTGAGTAATAGCAAGTGGTAACATGGAAGTGACTCAAAGTCCAACGACCACGAAGGGTCGGCCACGCATGGTATACGATAAAGAAGCAAGCATATCATAAGCATGGCACAAGTAAAAAATGAAGCTACCATAATACAAGCAATTGCAGGGCGATACATGAATATGGAAATAAGAAGTGAAATACTTATCGTCCCGACGAAATGGGAAACTCAATAGAGACGAGAGAAGAGCGAGACAACTCGCCTAAATCACCGAAAAGCCGAAAGGTCCGAAATCCACGGAACTCGAGATGCGCCATAATATATGATATAAATATGTAGAGTGAAGAGGAGAGAGAAAGAGAGAAGGGAAGATGATGTTTGTCAAGAGACAAGTCAAGTAGTACCAATATGTGATGTAAGTCTAGAGGATAAGGTTCCTATTCAAGAAAGAAATCAACCATAACAGACAGCTAAAGTTAGTCGACTAGGTGGAAAGGGTAGTCGACTAATAAAGGGGTAGTCGACTAACAGTCTGGTATAGTCGACTAAAAACTGGGTTCCAGAGAGTTGGGTTCTGGTTCAGGAAAAGTTAGTCGACTAGGATGGAAAGAGTAGTCGACTAACAATGATCTCAAGTCGACTAACAGATACGTTAAGTCGACTAATACTGAGTAACAGAGAGTTGGGTTTCTGATTCAGGAAAAGTTAGTCGACTAGGGTCAAGGGAGTAGTCGACTAATCGAGGTTTCTAGTCGACTAATAAATAACCTAAGTCGACTAAAACTGTGTACAGAGAGTTGGGTTTCTAATTCAGGAAAAGTTAGTCGACTAGGGTCAAGGGAGTAGTCGACTAATCGAGGTTTCTAGTCGACTAATAAATAACCTAAGTCGACTAAAACTGTGTTCTAGAAAAGGTTACGTTTCAACTAAGGGTTTCAAGTCGACTAGTCCTTAGGTCAAGTCGACTAATCGACTGGAAACAGCGCACAGAACAGATTTGTAATGGTCTTGTTTGATGATCAAATAACATGATTTTGAAGATACAAATATACAAGATATGTAAACACCAATATGCTAGGAATTAGCCAAGTCTTGGTGAGTAGAAATACTCACATAGATCGGTACTTGAAGCTTTACGCGTTCGAAGAGATCGAAGTCGACAATATCACCAAGACGAAGAAGGATACGGCCCAAATCCAAAAGCCAGGGGTGAGGTTGTGGTGAAGATGATAGCCTTGGTGTTTTGGAGTTGGTGGTTGAGTTGAGAGGAAGGAGGATTTGGTGAGGGTGAAGGCTTCTCTTGGTGGAAGGAAGTAAAAAGGAAATAGAGATGAAAAGGAAAAGTTTATATAGGTTTTAGATTTTGTAAAGGAGGTGTAAATAAAGTAGAAGAGAGGGGGGTTTTTGCAAATGGGAGAGGATGAGGTGTCCCTCTTTTGGCCACTTGGCCGGCCATGGAAGAGAGAGAGAGAAAGAGGGGCATTAATGAGGAAGTTGGTGGAAGTGTGTGGAAGAAAATGGAATTTAGAATTGTTGGAATTTTGGAAAATGGAATTCTTGTGGATTGTGGAGGAAGGAAGAGAAATAAGGAAAAAGGAAAAAGGAAAAGAATTGATAAAGAGAAGATATTCTCTTTGACTAGAAAAATGAAATATTGGAAACACAGATTCCCGGGTTTAAGTCGAGGATACGGAAAACATTTCGGAAAATACCGAAATCGTCCCGAATTCAAGTATCTCGGAACGACTCGCAAATTATACCAAAAATCAATAATAATATTTAAGACTCGTAGTGAAATCCGTTTTAAGAAATACTTTATAGTTTTAAAACTAAAATCCCGGAATCAGTTAGTTACGACTCCGGTGGAATTTCATAAAATTTATAAAATTCTCAGAAAAAGTATTTAGGTAGAAAATGTGATTTTAAGAGAAAATGTCTAAAGGACCATCTAGAAATTCAAATCCGATTGCAAATTAAAAATCCGGGAATCGGTCAGCGGCACTGGCCGACACCGGTTTGAAGATTTTCTTTTAATCCAAGAAAATCCAGAAAAATCATAGAAAATATATAATATTGGAAAATGATATTTAAATTAAAATCGGTCAAATTCAGGAAGTAAATCGAAAAATATGATCGAAAATCTGAATACGCAACTAAGTACGTATTCCGGGAGCGGGGTGTTACAGATATGTAGCCCCCGAATTTTCAGTCCGAAGGGCATGACGGGTGTAGCAGTATACCCCAGTGGTGTCCTGAAAGAGGTATGTTTTCATCATCAGGATATATTTTAATTTGGGTATACCCTGAGAATCCATCCATGAAGGACATTCGCTCAAATCCACACGTATTGTCAATCATGACATCCGTGATTGGGACAGGGAATTCGTCTTTGGGACAGGCCTCGTTTAGATCGTGAAAACAATGCAGATCCAGATCTTTCCGTTCTTTTTGACAACGGGGATGATATTGGCTACCCAATCAGGATGTTGTTCTTCCTAATGAAGCTAGAGTTTACAAGTTTTTTGACCTCTAACTGAATTGCCTCCATTATTTCTGGACGAAACCGTCGCTGCTATTGTTTGAACGGCTTTATGTCTGAATTAATGTGAGGCGATGCATGGTCACTCGGGGATCAAGTCCAGGCATGTCCTCGTAATTCCAAGCGAAAGACATCTATATACTCTTGCACAAGAGATATTAAATCTTCTTTCTCGGAGGGTGATAGGCTTTCACTTATAAAGATGGGCTTAGGATTAGCCTCATCTCCCAGATTAAACCTGGGCAACTTTATCCTCCGTGGGCGGCTCACGCTGTTCAAAGTGAGTATCCCAAAGAGTATTTAAGTGCTTGATCCAAGGATCTGTATCAGACTGGATCATCTCTTCATCTCTGTCTTCCAGGTGGCTTGTTGAAACCATATTATTGAAAGTTCTCTGAAGATGTTGCTGATGACACTAACATCTAACTCCCACGATGACGTGCCCGATGAGTAATTATGGCATAATGACTCTTCAGACTCAGAAGCTGATGGAATCGGAGTTGACACATAGCCCAACCCCTGCGAGTTCGATGATAATAATCAGGGGTTTTCCCCTCGGGACGAAAGATCAGAGTAGTGTTCTTCTTCCTTTGCCGAAGTTCAACCCAGGACAGTTTGTCAGATCATACCCCATGCTTTCCATCATTCTGGGTACATTTGGCTCATAATGGGCGAACTGAGGGGGTTCCTTCTTGCTTTCTGATTCTTCACGGGACATTGGCTCGGATTTGATTTGTCCGAAAAGAATTGGTTTTTGGCCTTCCCGTCTTGTTGAAACCATGAATATTGATTCTTGCGCATTACCGACATCTTGGTATGTTTCGAAGGATGACTTCACTGGTACATGCAATGATGTCAAAGCATCCATTGCCGATCAGAGGTCATCATCCATTCAGTACTAGTGTCTGACGACACTGAATCAGAAGCGAACATAGAAAAATAAGCCAAATCTAACTCTTCATTAATATACCATCCGCTACATCATTGGCGGTGTTATCAACATCGAGCTTATTAATGCTCGTTACAAGTGGATCTAGTTCCCACATGCACTCTTCTTTTTCTGCTCAGTGCAGCTTCATTACCAGAGTCTGGCTCCTCTGGTTGCGGGTTCTCGTTTGTTTCCACAGAATCCTGGTACACGAGAGAGTCTGTGAAATAGTTCTCGACTCCCTTGAACGGATGCCTTTCGGCAATCAACGTTGGTACCTTTCCGCTCCCGTGATGTATTTCATAACTTGGTGGAGAGTGGAGGGAACGATGGAATTACGATGAATCCATGATCTCCCAAGCAGCAAATTATATGAGGTGGTCGGCATCGATCACGTAGCACGTCACTTCCAATTTTAAGTCCCCAATTTGGCATTTGAGCTTGATCTTCCCCATGGGGCGGGTACATTGGCATTGAACCATAAATGGTAGTCTGGGTGGCGCTCAATCGATGGGTAGGAATCCCTAAATGTTGCATAACCCGGTGAGGCATAATGCTCAATACGGACCCCTGGATCTACCTGAATGCGGATCACTTCATATGATCCAATGTACCTGTGAAGTATAGGGGTCGATCATGTTTCCCCTTAACCTGCATATCATCTGCCGTGAAGGTGATGCAGGAAGAATTTTGGGAGGCATGGAGGCAATCCT